>PVKB01006544.1:0-58727 GCA_004027205.1 Ctenodactylus gundi
AATCGGGAGAGCCGGGGCTGAGCTGAGGGAAACGGGCCTGTGGAGACGCTGGGGCTGAGAGAAAGGAAACGGGGCCTGGGGACGACTAGGGGGAGAGGCAGGCTCGGAGTTGGGGAGACGCTGGAACTAAGAAAACGGCCTGGGGAGACTCGGGGGAGAGACAGGTTTGGGGTCTGGGTAGACGCCGGAACTGAGCAAAAGCAAAACAGGGTCTCAATAAAGAGCACAGAGCCCCGGCTGCCCCTGTACAAAACGGGCCTGTAGATGACTGGTTCCACGTGGCGCCTGAAAAAGCTCAATTTGCCTAAAGCCCTATCACCTGTGGGGCCTTCTGAGACAAACTGCTTGCGCCTGGGGTTGGCTGGAAGTAGCAGCAAAACAGCTGATCCCACCTTAGGAATGCCAGGGAAAGACGAGCAGGCTGAGGGTGAGGGTGGCCCAGTAAAGCGGGAGTGTCCGTCCGGGCAGTAAAAGGCACCCTATAAACTGAAGAAGGGACCCTTGAGCCCCAAGATGAAAAAGATCAAAGTTTACATTCTCAGAATAATTTCTCCAGCGTTTTGATAAGACTGTACTATTACAGAGAGGGGAATGCGGGGTGGGGGGGGTGGGGTCGGGATGGACATAAGCATATCTGGCTCACATCCGTGGCACCTCAGCCTGCCACACTGAACTCCTAGGCCTTCCATGTAGAGCTGAAATTTGATTCTCTGAGATGATGGATAAATAGAACCTCAGGTGCACTCTAGGACTTTCCTCTTACTTTACCCTGTATCTGCTCCGGCTCTTGTCTGGGCTGTATTCTCCGAAACAAGTCCCCGGAGCTCATTTCAGTGGCTCCGTCGCCACACATTCCCCAGTTCGGTGGGCTCTGTAGGTCGGACCCACAAAAGGCAGGATTGTAGAAACAAGAGTGTGTCCTCATCCCCCTTAGCCACCAGGCATGGCACCGTGCAACTTCTGGCTCGTCTCCAAATCAGAACCATGACAGGGAAATGTTTTGAACTGATTGATAGCATTGGGGCAGCCACAACAGTTCAGCTAAAGACAGGAAAGAGGACTTCTGGAACTGCTTCAAGAAGTGGCAAGAAAAATGGGATCTGTGTCCTAAGTGACGGGAGGATTCTGAGAGGGATTCGCGGGAAGGTGTCTTCTGCTCTAATAGTTTTCAAGTATTTAGTATAAAAAAAACATTAAAAAGGAATTTTTGCTTATGCAAAGAGAGAGCACCATATGAAGGTGAAGGCTGAGATAGGCTAATAATGCTTCTCCAGCCAAGGACTGCCAGAGGTGGTCCTCAGGACCCGGGAGAGCTGAAGACAGACCCCGTCCAGGCTGGAAGGGGACCTGCCCACAGGGCAACCTCAGATCTCCTTCTGGGCTGCAGACTGAGAGGTGACACCTTTCTGTTATTCAGACCCAGGCCTGGATTCCATGTACATCCTCAGCCCTGACGCCATCTCGGGAGACTGGAAAGTTGGAAAGTAGAGGATGGCAAGCCCAGGACCTAGGAACAGCCCCACAGGTCTGAGCATGCAGAGTCGGACAGTGATGGGGATTTGAGAGCAGCCCCACAGGTTCAGGTGAAGTCCGTGATGAAGACCTCACCACCCTCAGGTCCCTGGGTGGCCCGCACACTCCCCGCTCCCCTGGTTCCACTGTGGCCTGGCCTCTGATGCCCTCCAGGTAGTGTACAGGGTTATGCATGGAGGGGCTGACATGCTACTGTTAGGGAAGTCTCCCCATTAGGTCAGTGGGAAGCTCTCAGCGTATGAAGACTGCAGGGTCTCAAGAGGACTGTTAGGTGGGTCTGCACATGGACACACAAGATCTAAGTCTACACAATGGTCTTCAGCATATTACACTACTATTTATTGAAACAGGGTCTCACCCCATAGTCCAGGTGGGCCTCAAACTTGTGCAATCTTCCTGCCTCCTCAGCCTCCCTTGTGTTGAGATAACAGGCCTGTACCATCATCAGGCCAGGCTTACATTTACTAATTCTTAAAATTGGTAGATCATAACATAAAACTTACTCTTCTAGCCATCTCCAAGTGTGCAATTCAGGGGAATTAATTCCATTGATGGTGCTGGGCAGCCTACACCTGTCTATCCTGAAAATCTTTGGTCTTGAACAAAAACTGCATCCTGGGCACCCTCTGCCCATTTCTGGTAACCTGCAATCTGCTTTCAGTGTCCACATCCCTCTTATAAGTGTCTGGCTGGTTTTGGGGTAACTCAGGTCTACAAGCTTCGTTTGTGTTGTAGCGTGTCAGAACATCACACCGTAAACACAACTAAACCAGCACTGGAGAAAACCAGCCCACAAGCGTCCTCCGCGCTCTTCCCCAGTGCTGCAAGTGTGTGCTGGAAGTCAAATTCCAGACGCTTCTGTTCCACCACAAAAGGGCAGAATGCCATCTTGTGTCATCTTTCCATTCTTGAATCTTTTTCCTTTTTGTGGCACTGGAGTTCAGGTGTAGGGCCTTTCTGATGAACCACATGTCCTGATCAGGCAGCTCGTGTGGGCAAAACACATGGGGTTCCACAGATGGGGCCAGCTCCCTGCTCTGCTGCACCCCACCAACTGCTGAGCCCCTGTCCAAGTTGGGGGCCACTCATCCCACTCAGGGACACTGGGAAGCAGTGCCCACAAGCAGCAGCAGATGGGGTCTCACTCGGCATCCACCATCAGAAAAGGGTCTGTGTACTCTCTCCCTCTTCAGTACTGGGGACCAGACTCAAGGCCTCCACATTGAGCTACATTCTTAACCCATTCTTATTTTTGATTTTGAGGGGTCTTGCTAAGTCATTAAATTGCCCAGGCTGGGCTCGAACTTGAGATCTGCCTGCCTCAGCCTCCCAGAGTGCTGGGATTTCAGGCCTGTCCCACCAAGTAGTTGTTTCTCCTTTTAAAGGTGAGGAAACGGCAGCTCATTTGCAGAGCTGAGTCAGGAAGCTCTTTCTACTCCCTGTTGCTATTACAGGATACAATTTCACCAATTTTTAAATTATTCCTTATGCTGATTATACATCTCTGAGCTCTTGCTGGATGGGGTGGGGAAACCCCGTTCGTTGTAGCCCAAGGGCCAGAGTCTGGCAGATCAAACCTGTTTTCCCATCATGAATTCACCTCCCAACGTTGCAGCGCTTCGCTCAGAAAACAGGAAGAGTTTCTTTGAAACAAAAACTTTTTAATTTTCAGCACTAATATTTATTTGTACAGCTGTAAATTCCAAAAATCATCTGATACATGTATAAAACCGGAGGAGGAGGACAGTTAATAAGCACCTTCAGTGGTTTCCACAGTTTCAAAATGTACTGTTTAAAACATCTTAGAGTGACTCTAGTAAAAGGAATGAAAGTCATGAAAACTGTACAATAGCTCAAATACGTGTGTGTGTGTGGAGGGCTGGATATGGGAGGAGAACCACGAAAGGGATGTGAGACTAATTGACAGGGCTGAGCCACATATACCACCCATATGTTCCCCCCAAAACTCCAATTACCTAAGGAGAAACTCCTAGTGTGGGCTTCCAGATGCAGGTGAGGCCAAGGCAGAGAGTGAGGGCACTGGGGCTGGAAGGAAGGTGGGGGTCCCCCAATTGGAGGACCAGACAATTTTTCCCTGTCCTCAGGGGAGGGTGGTCTTTGGAGTTATCTGCGGATTTTTGGCACTGCTGTTTTTACATGCCCCCCTCTCTTCGTGGGCCTCTGAGCCCTGCCCTTGATCCAGCTCTTCCTGACGTTTCCTTTTCAGTTTTCCCTATCCCATGCCATCCTGACTCAAACCCTTCTGCTCAACTCTCAACTGTAACATCCTCCTGTGTAAGGATTCTGGGAAGCAGTTATAAAAACAGCTGTCACTGTGGTCAGGTGTCTTCTGACACATGGTTTTTGAATCGTCCATGTGAGGTGCAGTGAAGTAGAGCCCTTCAGGGCCTGAACCATCAGGGCAAACACTGAATGAGACATCTGGGGACTGCCATCAGATGGGTGCATAGCCACAGGGGCCCACAGGCAGAACCAGAGAAGTGAGGTCACGGCGGAGAACAAATAGGCTCCCAGGAGCGGGGTAAGGTGACAGGACCACCCGTGTGACCCGCCTGGCCTGCGCTGCACCCAGGTCTCTGTGGGAAAGGATACTGGTACCAGCACAGGCCAGGTGCTGGGATGCAGGTGCTCCTGGCAGTGCGGAGGAACCTGGGAATCTTTGGTATTACTTAAGGCACATTAATCTCCTATCCTTAACCATCTGACTTTACCCATTAGACTCCTCCCGCGGTACACATTCCACATTTCATCTAGGAGGGCTGCACACTGGAATTCTCCCAGCTGTGCCCTTAGGAGAGGGTGGGTTTGAGCAAAAACCAGAGTGATCACTAGAATTAGTCGCAGGTGGGATGAAGGTGGTGAGAATGGGAGAGGACAAAGATGGAGTAGCCAGTGGCAGTATGCACGTGTGTAATCCCAGCACTCGGGACGCTGCGACAAGATTGCTGAGAGGTCAAGGCTAGCATGGGCTACATAGTGAGTTCAGGGCAAGCCTGGACTACAGAACAAGACACTGTCTGGAAAAAAAAAAGAATGAAGAGAGAAAGTGTAGCAGGCTTGCCTCCCCACCTCCCTCCCCCCTTCCTTCTCTCCCACCTAGCGTGGAGGGGGCTGTAGGTGGCGGTGGCTCAGAGCAAAGGCTGAGCTTGTAAGGCCACAGGAAGGAGGCCTCTGTGGACTGTCTTCTTATCCCTGGGGAAAGGACTGCAAAGAGGACCTAGGACACTGGGGAGCGGGTACTCTGTTTTCCCCAGGGCTCTGCTCACCCTGTAATGTGAGGAGCAGGTCAGCAGGGGAGGTGCTGCCCTCAGGTCGAGGCTGAAGCGGCCCATGACAGAAGCCCTGGTGTGTGTTTTGGAGAAGAGCAGGTGGGAAAGTTGTTGGGGCTCAGGCTGGGCCACACCTTGGCCTAGTGGTCACTCAGCTGGATAGGTGTCCGTCTGGACCAAGGACTTTCAAGTAGGGCATTGCTGTGTGAGGTCCTGGGGCAGGAATGAGGTGCTCTATCTTCACTTGCGCTCAATGCAATCCACTCCCAGGGTATTGTCAGGGCAGCGGCAGGTCCTGCTCCCCGGGGTGGCCAGACACAGGTGGGTGCAGCCACCGTTGTTCACGGAGCAGTAGTTGTGACCTGGGGAAGGCAGGTATCAGTGAACAGCCTCCTCTCCAACCTGACACAACGGCTGCTGGGAGCAGAGTCCCAAGCCCTGTGGTGCAGCTTCCTGTTTACAGCTGGCCCCCAACACTCACACCACAGCCTGAGCTCCCCCTCCTGTCAGATCAGCAGTGGCATAGGAGTGAGAACGGTACTGTGAACGTGCATCTGTGGGATCTAGGCTGCAAGCTCCTAGGAGACTCAAATGCCCCCGCAGATCTGCCAGGAGGAGCTCACACAACTGTAAATACTGATACTCTTGGCTTGCTCGTCACCTCTTGCTGGGTGGTCCAGTTCCTAATAGGCCACAGACAAGTGCCAAGGACCCCTGCACTAATGGATGTAAGGTGCTGAGAACTCCAAGTGAGTTGGCATGTGCAAACTCCCATCTCGGAGTGATCATCACAGATATGTTTGAATTCTTACTAAGTGTTATTATGGTTTGAAATGTCCTCCGAAAGCCTCGCACTGGGAGGCCTCAATCATGGGGATTTATCTGCTGTTTTCTTGCGCTGTCAGGAGATGGGACCTGGTTGGAGGGGGCAGGGACTTGGGGCTTGACCAGGAAAAGGATGGGTCACTGGAATGTGACCCGTGACCTGGAAGGATATATGCTAGCTCCGCCCTTCTTTGCCATATCAGCTTCCTATCTTGCCATAGTGAACAGCTTCTCTCTAGCTAGGCCTCTGCCATGTGCTTCTGCAAGTGCTGGCTGCCCCTGAATGGACTGAGACCTCCTGAAACTGAGCCTGAAATAAACCTTTCTGCCCCTGTTACGGGTGTTGGATACTGTGACCCGACAAACACAGGCTCTGTTGTTACTGTCACGCCAAAGAGAGGAACGCTTAAAGTGGCGGCCATCCTAACAGTGAGCTCCCACCTGGGGCTTTAAGACTGTAGGCGGGGACGGTGCGTGTGCCTCAGTTATTGACGGGTCTGGTTCTCTGCCCAGTAACTGACCCTTGACAGATTCACGCCTATCCTGCCATGGCACTTGGACTGCAGACCAAAGCAGCCCAGGTGAGTTACCTTGGGGACACTGTGCCAGGGTGATGGTGATGCCGTACAGCCGGGTCTGCTTGTGGGGAAGGAAGATGTCCGTCTCTTTGGAGATAGCAAGGTCGACAGCAGCCACGGAATTCCTGCAAGACAGAATGGCCTCAGCGGGAGAGCCCCCTCCGCGGTGCAGGGGTCTGGTGGGGCTAGAAACGGATGTGGGAGCCTTGTGGGGAAGATGGCAGGCCAGTGGCTCTCTGGCTTCTAATGTAGGACAGAAATTGGTTGGCTCTGTTTTTGGGCTCTAAATACCAGGCAGGACAGACTATAACGACACCTGTGGCCAGTTTGCCTCCCCAGCTTAACCCTCGTTGGCAGGAAGGGGCACATAGAGAAGCTGTGGGAGCCTTAAAAAAAAAAAAAAAAAAGAAATGGCTAGCTGGGCTGGAAGAATAGCACAGCAGTTAAAGCACTTGCCTAGCAAATGCAAGGCCCTGAGTTCAATTCCTCAGTGTCATGTAAGCCAGGTGTGGTAGTACACTCCTATAATCCCAGCACTTAGGAGGCTGAGGCAGAAGGATTGCCTTGTGTTTGAGGCCAGCCTGGGCTACCAACCAAGACCTTGTCTCAAAAAGAGGGGGGAATGCTAGGCATGTCCAGTGCAGCGCTATAATCCCAGTGCTTTGGAAGTCTGAAGGCCGTAGGCTCACTCTCTAGGACTGAGAAGTGTAAAGGGGGCTGGGATGGGGATACAGCTTAGCTGCAAAGGACCTGCCTGGATCTGATCCCTAGTACTGAAAATTAAGCAAAAAAGCCCCCAAAACTATAATGGAGTGCCAGCATCCTGCAGGCACAGAGTCAAGAGCCTGTAGCCCAGCCAGCCTGGAGCCAGCTCCTGGTGAAAACCAGACCCTCACCTGCTCGGAGCATCTCCCACATGCTTAGGGCTCCTCCCTCTTCCCCTCTCCAATGACCCCTCCCCTCACCCACTCCTTCCCCAACCATCAGGACACTGGGCTGGGACATCTAATGACATCAGAGGTCCCCGCTTGGCAGCAGTCCCCTTACGTCTTCCAGTCTGTGTAGTACAGGTTCTTCCCATAGCTTGTCACCGCGAAAGGGTACTGCAGTCCCTCGAGGACCCGGCGACGCTGGGGCTGGGCAGGGTTCAGGCACTCAGCCCGGTGGGTGCCTGTGTGCAGTGGAAACAAGCTGTTCGTTGTTTATGCAAGAAATGGGCCCTTGGTGTCCCAGACCAGAAGCTAGAAGTACAAAGGCTGGGCAAATGTTCCCAGCCATGAGGCCACGCAGCCTCAGGCGCCCCTTCCATCTGTCTGTACCGCCTGGCTTCTGAGGCCCACACCTCGTCCTGGTGCGAGACCTGGGCCACCTCCTCCTCCAGCTCAGCTCCTTCCTGTCTCAGCCTCCCCAGGGGTCAGAGCACTTAAAAACTGCACTTCATTGGCAGCCTGAGTGACGGCTGATGACAGTCCCAAGGCCCGTATTGTCACTTTTGACTTGTGAGGAATGGGGTTAGAGCTAGCTGTTGTTAAAGTGTTTGCCTAGCATGGGGAAGGCCCTGGGTTCTAGAACCATACAAAAATTAGCAGGGGGTGTGGTAGCACACACTACAGTCCCAGTGCTTAGAAGGCTGAGGATTTTCTTGACCAGCCTGGGCCTGCATAAGTTCACAGCCTAAACTACAGAGCAAGAACCTATCTTTAAAAAAAAGCTTAAATTCTTTTAAAAATGTATTGTAGTACATGACACACTGGCATGATCCCCCTCAACTCTCCATGTATCAAACACACTAATGCCATCACTCCTGCCACTCTGAAGCAGTCCTGGAAGTCTTTCATGTCTCTGGTGGGCTGTCCCAATGTCCTCAATTCAAAACATTGACCATCCATGGTCATTCTGACTTTGGAGAACAGCCAGAAGTCTCACGGTGACAGATCTGGTGACCAGGGTGGGTGAGGACACACTGCCACGTTTTTATAAGCTGCCTTTCCATTGGACATTGCTTTGCAACAGCACCCGCTGAATTTGTGATGACACCTCATACAGACCCTCAGGAAAGGGACCTCTGGAACTGCTTCAGACAGTGGTGAGAACGGCAGCGTGAGAAGTGTGTTCCGAGCTGGGGGGGGTAGGTTTTGAGGGGGGACTCAATGTGCCTCTTAGTAATGTTTTAACTTAAACACACTTCATACTTTTTTTTTTTTTTTTTGAGACGGCATCTCACTTCACAGTCCAGGCTGGTACTGAGCTCACTACATAGCCCAGGCTCGCCTCGAACTCAGGCAATCCTCCTGTCTCAGCCTTCCAAATGATTACCGATGCGCGCCACCATGCCCCCAACTTACGGGGTGCTGGGGAATCAAACTGAGGGCCTTGTGCTTGCTAGGCAAGTGCTTTAACCACAGAGCTATTCCTCCAGCCCCACCACGTGTTTAAGTGCTTACGCCCGACTCCTAGTACTAACCCCACAGGGACTGCTTGCCACAGGGAGGGAGGGTTCGCGGAGGAGATGCCTACAAGATGAGGTACTCCTCCTTGAGCAGCATCCAGCTCGCCCCTCCCAGCCAGGGGCACCCCAGACTGCTCAGATGAGGTCCATGCTCAGAGCTGCATGTGACCTGCCCACATTTTATCTCCCTGGGATCAGAGACCTATTGAAATCATGGGGACAAAGGGACCTCTGGGACTATAAACTGTGACACCTGACAGACATCAGCAAGACAGCAGGCCCTTGAGGTTTCGGGTCAGCCATCACTTCCTACTGCAAGTAATTATAGAAGCAAAATAAAGATGGTCCCCAGGTATCAACAGCACCACTTACACAGTAACGTTTTTCAATGTAAATCTTGCTCAGAGCCTGGTGTCGGGGTGCAGGCCTGTAATCCCAGCACTCTGGGAAGCTGAGGCAGGAGGATCTTGAGTTTGTAAGATTCAGCCCAGCCTGGGCAAATTCAAGACTTAGTAACACCCTTTCTTGAATAAGCAGCAAAAAGGGAGCTGGGCTTATAGCTCAGGGAAATAAGCCCTGAGTTCGGTCTCCAGTACCACAAAAAAAAAAAAAAAAAAACTGCTCAAGGCTTCTGGGTTATACAAGAACAGGGAGTGGTTGAACTGTTCTGAGGGATAGAGTTTACCAACACCAGCTGAGAATGCTCCCAGGATAGAAACCAGCTGTCACCTGCATCTACCCAGCAGAGCTGGGACGAGAAGACATCGAAAGTCAGGCCGTTGGGCAGGCCCAGGTCATCCTGAACGAGAACCCTGCGGTTGGTGCCGTCCATGTAGGAAGTTTCAATTTTGGGGTTGTCTCTGTTCCAATCCGTCCAGTAAAGGTTCCTGGAGGAAGGGAAGGAAGGGGAAGAGATGCTGAAGATGCTCGGGGGAAAGCTTAGAAAAAACCAAAATTTTTTTCCTCTTTTTGCTGTTATCAGGGATTGAACCCAGAGTATGTGCACTGAGCCACATCCTCAGACCTTTTTTAACAAATTGAATTTAATTTCCAGAGGTCTCACTAAATTGGTAATTTGTCCAGGCTGCACTTGAACCTGTGATCCTCCTGCCTCAGCCTCCTAGAATGCTGAGATCACGGATGTGTGCCGCCACACCTGGCTGCCAAGTACTTTAAAGGAATTTATGAAGAAGAGATTGGCAGACATGAGCTGGCCTGGTGGTGCAGGCCAGTAAAACCAGTACTTTGGAAGGCTGCGGCAGAAGGATCACAGGTTCAAGCCTAGTCTGGGCAACTCAGTCACTTAGCAAAACTGTCTCAAAATGAAGACCAAAACTGGGCTGGGGAATATGTGAAGGATGTGGGTCAATCTAGAACTGGGGGAAAAAAAGGGGAGAGAGAAATCAGGAGACAGGAAAACACAGGATCTGGAGGCAATGCGTTATGGACTCTATGGCCAAGAACATTTAGACCTGGTTCCTCATGCACATGTGCTTATTCTGTAACAAACACATGCAGTTCCCTTTAATGTAACACAGATAAGAAAAGGCTATCAATGAAACAACCAAGCGTTGCACATGGCATATAAACACGTTAATTCTCTGTATGTGGCGGGCACAGCAGGCCTGGGGCCAGGTGGCAAGCTGCAGATGGCAGCAAAGCCGTGGCCGAGGGCTTGCTGTCCACGAGGGGCTCAGTGTCCACAGCATGAGGCTGGGGACTCAAAGGGAAGGAGTGAGGCATCTGGGGACAGGTCGCCGTAGCAGACAGGGAGGAATCCATGGGGAGGAGGCGCCTGCTCTAAGCCAAGTCCCTCAGGAGGAGCCCCCAGGGCCTGATGTTCTTTTGGGGTTCCTCCTTGCCACTGTGGAGCCCACAGCCACCCCTACAGAAAACACCTTAGCTTCTGAGCTGCCTCCTTACAAAGTCTCTTGGTAAAAGATAAGGTGGAGCAGACCCGTCATCCCAGCACTCTGGAAGGCTGAGGCAGGAGGATCAAAAATTCAAGTCCAGCCTGGGCAGCTCAGTGACTTAGTGAAGACCATGTCTGAAAACTCAAAACTAGAGAAATGGGCTGAGGGTGTAGCTCCGTGTGAAGGCCCGGGTTGAACCCTAGCACCATCTCCCCCCACCCCCACACACACATGCACACATGGGGATCGGGTGGAAGTACCCTCTCAGGGCGTCTGCGACAATGCCCCTGGGGTTCACCAAGCCGGTCTCGATCAACACCCGGCGCTGTGTGCCATCCAGCCTGGAGACTTCGATGCGGTCCAGGTGAGAGTCCGTCCAGAAGATGTTGCGGCCTAGGTGGTCCACCGTGATACCCTCGGGGCTCCCCAGATCTGGAACCACACACAGGGCGCTCAGCTTGCATTCCCCTCCCCTCATCCCTCCCTCCTCCAACCCGTCTCTTGCTACTGTTTTTTTTTTTTGTTGTTGTTGTTGTCACGCTGGGGATTGGCCAGCGAGCCACACCGTGGCCAACCGAGTGGCCTCTGTGACTTCTTGGGGCATCTATCCTTGTACTTTGGGATTCCAAGTGGGAATACACGAAATGACTGCTTATAGGACCAGCAATCCTCAAACTGCCATGCCCACAGTGCTGCTCACTCGATCCCCAGCCACTGCCTTGGTGCAGCTGTGGGAGCCAGGGCTGTCACAGGGACAAAGCTGTGGCCCCCAGCCTGCAGCCAATCACAGCTCAGACTGAGCTCCATGCTCTGGGGGAGGTGGAGGTCAGGGAGGGACTTGTGAGGAAGAGGACCCACAGCTGTTTGCTGAGCAGCCGTCCGGGAATAGGGGTTTGGGAGAGCAGGGGCACTGGATGGAGGATGGCTTGAAGTGAACTGTATGTCACTTTCCACGGCCAGGAACATGGTGAGGCTGCTTAGCTGGGAGGGCTGGAGCTTTCCTGCCATCCCGCCACTGGGCTGCCAGCCTGTCTTGGCCAACTCAGCAACTCAGTGAGACCCCGTCTCTAGCCAAAATTAAAAAGGCCTAAGGGTGGCATTCAGTGCAAAGATCCTGTATTGGCTCTCTAGTACTGAGAGAGAATGAGAATGAGCTAGAAATCATACTTGAACAGGTCTTTATTATTCAAGCTCAAAGCAGATTTTTTTTTTGTATGTGGGATTGAGTGAGCCCAGCACCTTCACAGAGAGCTACACCCCCAGCCCATTTTTATTTTTAAAACAGTCTCACTAAGCTGGCTAGGCTGGGCTCAAACTTGGAATCCTCCTGCCTCAGCCTCCCTGAGTACTGAGACGGCAGGCCTTGCTAAAGCCTATTTTTGGTAAACTCTTGTCTCACATCCCAAGAGGCCAAGGGACAGTGAGAGTGGCCGCCAGAGGCCCCCTGGCTCACAGAGAGGAGCCGAGTGGTCCACTCGGGGCAGAGCACATCTGGGTGCACGCAGAGACGGAAGAGATGTTTCCCACACATCCAGGGGTCCCCTGCGGGGAGCTCCCCGCCATTTTGTCTCTTGGTAGGTGCTCCCTGTCCTGGCTCCAAACCCAGGAGCCGCCAAGCCCCCTCATCCCAGCAGGGCAGAGAGCACAGCAAGGGCTGGAAGGCACCGACCTTCACTGTGTGCAGGGGGAAGCGCAGTGCCGGGGTGTGGCTCTGCACCACTCTGTCATGAGGACTTCCATTAGGATACTGATTACACATTCAATCCTGGTGGAATAATCAGGAGGAAAGAGTGCCCAGGGAAGGGAGTCTCTCTCTCTCTCTCCCCCCTCACCCCTCTGCCTCTCTCTTTTTGTGTATGTCTCTCTCTCTCCCACCTCTCCTTTCCCCTCCTCTCACACTCTTTGTTTATACCTGCCGATCTCTCCTGCTACGAAGATCTTTTGCTTTGATTCTATAATTTAGCTGGGCTCAGTGGCACAGGCCAGTCACTCTAGCACTCTGGGAAGCAGAAGCAGGAGAACTGCCCTAAGTTCCAGCTAAATGTATTGCAACTTAGCAATACACTGTCTCAAAATAAAAAGCAAGCAAACAAAAAAATATAGCTCAGTGCCAAGGCCCTGGGGTAAATCCATAGTATTAGAGAAATAAGTTCATTAATTTGAAAGAAATAAAAAACAACTGGGATTTGCAGTCAGCAAATTTCTGCATGGAAATTTCTCACTGGGCCGGAAGCTCTCAGGGTGAGGACCAGCTCCAAAAGCAACAGGAAACAGAGACCAAGGCCCCTTCTTCCACTGGCTTTTCAAATCAAATCGCAGCTTATATCAACAACATTTTCAACAGAGAGTAAAGCAAGAGGCTCTCTGAAACTTGTGTTCATTAAGCTGAGGCATAGAAACTGGGGACATCATGTAAATGACCAGCGGTTTCCATAAAAGGATTCCAGACTTGGGGTCAAAGCCAGGTAGTAGACGATTCCACCTTGGGTCAGCCCCTGCCATGACATCTCAGGAAGAGCTGAGGAGAGGACTGCACAGGTTGGTCCCATAGGCACAAGCACCCCACAGAGTGCCTGCTGTCAGATGAAGTGGAAATCAGGGAAGCTGTATACGGCCCCAGGTAAAAAGTCACAAAATCAGCACTGTCTACATCTACATATTCTTCTGAGGCAGGGTCGCACTCTGTAGTCTAGGTTAGTCCTAAACTCACTACGTGGCTCAGCCTGGCCTTAAACTCAAGACAATGACCTGCCGCAGCCTCCTGAGGGCGAGGATTACAGAAGTGCACCACCACACCTAGCTCATCTTTATGCTGTGCTTGGAATGCAACCCAGGGCCTTGTACATGCTAGGCAAGTGCTTTACCCACTGAGCTACGGCCCCAGCCTGCAAAATCTATTTGAAGGTGGTTCTCTGACTTACACAACACTATCTGAAAAAGAAAATAGTCCCAGGCCAGTTTATGAGCCATCATCTAAACCAAGTGTCATTAGTTCTTGGTCATTTTGGTACAGGGGAACTTTCATCTAGTAGTATACTGTATGGTTCAAATCTCATATGTCCCCAAAGTCTCCTGTGACTGGAAGGTGACTGGACCACAGGGATGCTGTGCTTTCATGTGCTATGAGGAGAGGGGGCCTAGGTGGGGCCAGATCACTAGGGGTGTGATCCGGAAGGATGTGTGTATACATACATACATACATACATACATTTTTTTGAGACAGGGTCTCACTCTAGTTCAGGCTGGTTCTGAGCTCACTATGTAACCCAGACTAGCCTCGAACTCACAGCAATCCTCCTGACTCTGCCTCCCAAGTGCTAGGATTACAGGTATACACCACCATGCTGGGTTTATGTGGTGCTGGCGAATTGAACTTGGGTACTTGACTCTTGCCAGGCAAGTGCTTTAACTGCTGAGCTATTCCTCCAGCCCCTAGAAGGGTGTGTTTTTATCCCCAGTTCCTCCCTTCTGTCCCTGCTTCCGGGCTGCCATGTAGTAAGCAGCTGCCCTTCCGCCATGTCCTTTGTGTCTTAGAGGCAGCCAACCATGGACTGCACCACCTGGTCACTGTGTGGTGATATTAACCACTCTTCCTTGAGTTGCACAGGTCAGTATTTTGATCCAGCAATAAGAAAGGGACAAGTAGACATACCCGTGTGAAATGGTCTTGATTTGAGTGGAGGTGTTAGAACACTGTGTAGCTTCTTAAGGAATTGAGGTGAAATGCTGAAGGCCAGCTGTGCCAGACACATGCACACTTTATCATCACTAAAGCTAAAAACACTGGCATGTACCCATCAGGCTCATCCTGGTGGCTGCACCTGGTTGAGGCTGCCCAAGCTTGTATCAGCGGTGATGCAGAGGACAGAAAGCACCCCACCCTGCTATGCTTCAGGGTGAAATGACAACCCTTTAACTCTACAACTGTCATGGGAATGAACTCCAGTCCCAGCATCGTTGTATGCCATAACTTTGACACTCTTGGCTTTGCAACCTATCAGCCTATTGCCTTGAGGAAGACCCTCCCCGAGCCCATGGCAGAGTGGCCACTCTGAGAGCCCATGCCAGGCCAGGCCAGCAGCCAGAAAGAGATATGTTTGTTAACCCATATAGTGATATTGGGCTTCATGGCTCATGGAAATGGACTATGGACATTTTCAGGGACAAACACTGGAACTGTTTTGTTTTGTCCTGAGTTAGCACCACATCTCAGCTCTGGTAACCATGGTTTTAGTGGTGGGTCCCAAGGGACATTTAGAGGGGCTGGGCAGGTTGTGTGCTACAGTTTGAATCTGAAATGTTCCCTCAAATCCTCAGGTATTTGAAAGTTGATGGGATCACGGGGTTTCACTGGATCAAGGGGACGAATCCATTAGTTAGTGACTTCCTGCGCTGACACAAGGGGCCTGGCTGGAGGGATGTGGAGTCCAGAAAGGTATACATCTTTTTCCCCAGCTCCTTCTCTTCTGCTTCCTGTTGCCACAATGTGAACGCCTTTTCTCCAGCCAGGCCCTCCCACATGCCCTGACACCACTGCTGGCTGACCATGAATGGGCTGAGACTTCTGATTTGTGAAGTAAATAAGTCTTTCCTTCCTTAAATTGTGGTGTCAAGTATTATGTCCCAATAATGAGAAAGTGACCAAGATAACTACCTTGCCGGACAATGGTGGTGGGCTCCCCTCCGTGCAGGCTGGCCCTCCCGATGGAAGGCTCACTGATGTCCGTCCAGTAGACCATCTTGTCCACACAGTCGTAGGCCAGTCCAATGATGACCTTTGCCTAGAAGAGGAGGACAGTGGTGACAATGGTCCCCAAAGTATCTCAGTGACCACTGGCTACAGGAACCTTTCCATCTGCTGACATGCCCTTGGGTGGCTTTTTAATGAAGTCTCTAAAAAAATCTTTGTTTTCTTTTAAGACAGGGTCTTGCTCTGTAGCCCAAGCTGGTCCTGAACTCACTATGTAGCCCAGGCTGTCTTGGACTCACAGAAATTCTCCTGTCTCAGCCTCCCGCATGTGGCACCACGCTCAGTTTATGTGGTGCTGGGGAATCAAACTCAGGTACTTAACATTTGACTTCTGAGCCATTCCTCCAGCCCCTGTGACTGAGATGAACTGAGAAAAACCGCACTGCAGATTCCACATCTGTCCTAGAAGGTGGCCATGTGGCTACCACGGGGCGGGAGCCCTGCTGGAGGTGATCTTTCTACCCATCAAGATTGTCCTGAATAAAGTCTTTTTTACTAGGTTTTAACAAGTATTAACATATAATCTTTAGGCAGGCCTGATGGCTTGGGCCTGTAATCCTAGCACCCTGGGCAGCTTGAAGCAGGAGGGTCACGAGTTTGAGCCTAGCCTCAGTGTGAGATCCTGTTTGAAAATCAAAAATGAAAAAATAGGCTGGAGGAGGGGGAGCTGGAGAAATGGCAGAGCAATTAAAGTACTTGCCTTGCAAGCGCAAGGCCCTGAGTTCAATTCCCCAGCACCACATAAATTGGACGTCGTGGTGCACACTTATAATCCCAGCACTCAGGAGCCTGAGGCGGGAGGATTGCCATGATTCCAAGGCCAGCCTGGCTATGTAGTGAGTTCAGGAGCAGCCTAGGCTACTGAGCAAGACCCTGTCTCAAAAAAAAGGGTGGTGTGGGGATGTAGCTCAGTGCAAACTGGATTCAATTTCCCAGTTCCACAAATAAAAACACAGTAATATAATTATATGATATATAATTTATATAAGCTTATACAAATAAAACTTAAATATTTATAGAATCTACTTTATATATAATGTATATAATATAAAAACATTTTTTTCTGTAACACCATTACATATGAGAAGGTATTGTGAATGTTGGACAAAACTCCACTCTAGTTAAGAACGCTGAATACGTGAAGTGATCCTGAGCAACTGTTCAGAACCAGCCTCTCTACCTGCAGGTTGTTTTGGTGAAGCTTAGTCCAGGTCTCTTTCAGATTAGAGTACTTAAAGTCTACAGGTGTTTATACTTATGCAAAATTTAGCCACTGGGAAAAAACTGGGAGAAAGCCTGCAGGATCTCTCTAAACTACCTTTCCAACTTCCTCTGGCTCTGTAATTATTTTAAATCAAAAGGTTAAACACAACGAAACACAAGCACAGACGTCTCCCTTAATCCAACGGGGAGAAATTCATCTCTCCACACTGCCCGTGAGTCTCAGAGCAGCGGCCTGTCGGCCCACAATGGGGTTGGGTGCTGGCAACAGCCCCAATTCCCCTGAAAATTTTTGATCCCACTGCTGCCACCAAAAAAGTGCCAGGTCATGGACGGAGAATTGCGACAGGAGGAGTGTGTGCTTGGTGAGGCTGTTGGAGAACACAGAGTCCTGGCTAATGTACTGAGATAGCCAAGATTTTAATTTTAAGCCTATCACCTTATTGTGAGCCTCACAAGTGGTTTAGAAATACGGGGCCCTACCCAGAGACAGACACTCGGGGCTACATGGAGGAGGCGCCTGGCTCCAGTGGTCGAGCCAGGGTCCTGGGCTGACTATGCCTTCCCTCCAGGTGGGCAGGGGCTGCCACCAGGGCCACAGAGGCGGAACTCACTGGGACATGAAGCAACGCCTTGGCTTTTGCCTTCTGCATGGTGTTTCCTTCCAGAGGGAGGCGTTCGATCTTCCCAGTCTGAGCGAAGAGTAAGTGGGTCCCGGGAGGCAGAGGGATGACGGCAGTGGGCAGTGCAGGCCCCTGATGGATCGGAGGGGCCACCGTACTGAGACCTAAGGGGCAGGGGAGGCCAGTGACTGAGAGCTGTACCCCCAGAGACGCACAGAAGCACACACGAAGCACTCATGAATGCACACATGCATAAATGTGCACATGTACACATTTGTGTACACAACCATACGTGCACCCACGTATTGGGTCATGTCACCTTATGGCACCCAAACTGCACAACTACATGTTTTACAATTGTAAGCCCCAGAGGCGGAAAGCTTCCTCTGGGCCAAACTGCAGGAGTGGACGCAATTAGCAGGCCCAAGGTTAGCATTAAAGGCCCGGCAGGAAGCACAGCTGTCTCCCTTTCCCACCGGTGGGGTGCTTATTTCATGCTGTCAGCCCTGTGGTCCATGGTCGGGCGCTGCCTCTGAGTGTCAATGCCAGAGGAGCCCAGGACACAATGGTGCCTCCCGTGCCCTGTGATGGGTCAGCCTCAGGCAAGGACCAGAAGTATACCCCATCTTGGCTGTGGGGAAGCACAGGATGGCGGTCCCTTCCCCTCCTTGCCCTTTGAGTCAGCCCTGCCTCCTAACTGCTGGCCTCATCCTGCCACTCCCTGAGCTCCCAGGCAGGAGCCTCACGAGCAGACGGCGGCCTGTGCAGGACACAAGCTGACATTCCATGCAGAGGATACGCACACTGGGCTTGGTCTCTGGCTCTCTAATGGGCCAGCTGGACAGGATCATCCTGAGGCTGGTCCTCTGGTCTGTGTCACCTGACACAACAATCTGGCCAGGCTCTTTTTTTTTTTTTTTTTTTTTTTTTTGGAGGTTAATGAGGATCAGGCCTAGCAGGCCTAGGGCCTCCACACTCAGTACCATCCCAAGACCATGTTTATTTCTGATTTTGGACAGGGTCTCTCTAAGTTATTACATTACCCAGGCTGGGATCAAAATTTTGATTTTCCTGCTTCAGCTTCCCAGAGTGTTAGAACCACAGGCCTGTGCCACTGGGCCTACATGGCCAGAGTTTTATTGCCTGGAATCTTCCACCCTACTTCAACTCACACCAGTAGTAAGGGTGGCTTCCAACCCTGAAAGCAGCTTCACGCTGGCCCTGCTGACCCCCTCAGGCCCTCCTGGGGTCTGGGATGGCCTGCGATCCTCACCCAGGCCCCTAGCTTGGCACCTGGGGCCCTCCCATCCCTCACGTGACCCCTGCGGTCCTTCCTTCCTGTCGGCAGCTCCTCCTGCTTCAGCCACCCCACCTCGCCCACTGCCCACTGTGTCCCTATTTAACACAGTGTCTCCTGTGGCCTTCTCTGGAAGGGCCCAGCCAACCTGTCATGCCTCCAAGCCAGGATGCCTCAGTCCACGGTCCCTGAGCTACTGTCCCTGCTCTGTCTCTCTGTCCCTGGTCCCTTAGGTCACTGCAGACTATGCCCGTGACTTTCCTCTGTATTCCCTCAGCATGGCCACGAGTGACACCAGCTGGTGAGTCTGTGTGTCCGCTAAGTTGTACTTCAGTGTCCCTTGGAAGTCCTGAGGCAACAGCCGCTAGGGAACTCCTCTAGGATTAGTAGCTAAACTGAGAAAGCTGATTCACAAGCGAGTTGTATCAGCCTCTGGTAATTCATGACAATGACTGATGTTTACGTTTGTGGCAGAATGAGACAGTGAGAGCTGTCTGTTCATGTCTCTCATGAGGAAACAGGCTGGGGAGGGAATCTGTACAGAGGTCACTGTCCTGCTAGGCTTTGAACATGGTCTGGCACAGTCCACCCCATGGGGCGTGGTCTGGAACTGCTGTGGGAATGTGGGTTCACTCACTTCTTGGGGTCATCTAAAATCCTAGGGTTTCCGCTATGAAGAGGGTGACCGATGCAAACACCGAGTAGGCACAGTGGGAAAGGGCCAGTGTCCACCACCCCTTTAGTCCCTGCCCTGTCCCCACGCCCAGGTAACCTAAAGCCAGGCCTCCAACATGCATCCGCTCAGCTTGGCTCCCAGCAAGCGGGAGGAGGGATGTGAAGTGTGAGCAGGAGCCCTACGCCAGCTGGCCCAGGTTTGTGCCCTCCCCAGGCCCAGCCACCACCTGCCACCATCCACTCACATGGGGGCCTCATCCCGGGCTTGGTCCTGGTGCCCTCCAGCTCACGGCCGTCACGGTCCACACACCAGCAATAGCCTGTGCTGCCATGGCACTGGACGGGCACATAGTGCCCGTGCTCATCACACTCAGGGACAAAGAGTCCTGGCGGCCTGGGGCGCTGTCCATCTGCTGCCCCCAGGGTGCTAAGAATGTGCTCCTGCTCCTGCTGGCACCGGGTCTTCTCTGCCTCTGCAGAGACAAGGAAGGGGACAGTCAGTGGAGTAGAGGGCAAAGTAGGCCCTGGCAGAACAGAAATATGACCATCAGCAAGAGAATTTGGAGTCTGTTATCACTATGACCCGACACCTAGCCAGCAGGGCCATATGTCAGGCCCCCATGACCCCACATGTGGGCATAGGGAATAAGAGGGGACATGAGGGACTAAAAGGGGTGAGCTGAGCTTTATGTAGCGTGGAGGTGTTAGCATGAGGGCTGGGGACTGAGCTGAAGAGGACAGAGTGGCACAATGGGGACAGGTCAGGAGAGCAGGCAGGTGGGCTAGGTGAGGGGGGACAGGTCCCCTGGGGTCAGGATTCTCAGCATCAGAAGGCCAACTGCTGAGGCTGGCAAAGCTGTTATGTCACGCCACTACAGCCAGGAAGGAACGGGAGACTAGCTGTCACCAGACGTCGTTCACAGACAGCCACAATCTCTGAGTAGCAACAGTGCAGAAGTTCATAGGAGCCAAAGCACAGGGACCCCCACAGGTGGAGTCACCTGCTGGGGCACAAAAGTCCCCATGACAGATTCAGACCATGATGGTGGTTTGTCACTAGGTTTATTTTCATTTTCTTTAGTAGTTGGGATTGAATTTAAGGCCTTTGCACTGACCTTCATCCCCAGATTTTTATTTTTATTTTTATTTTGAGATGCCTCAATCAACCAGGCTGGGCTTGGACTTGCAATCATCCTGTCTCAACCTCTCAGAATTAGCATAGCATTGGCTTGGTTTACAGGCTTGTAACATATAGTAACATATACCTATTTCTTTAAAAGAAATTCTGTTTTGTTGCTTTAACAGATGACTTTCTATTTTCTTTCTTTCTTTTCTTTTTTTCTTTCTTTTTGTTGAGACAGGGTCTCACTCTGTAGTCTAGGATGGTCCTGAACTCACTATGGAGCCCAGGCTGGCCTCAAACTCTTGGCAATCCTCCTCCCTCAGCCTCCTGAGTGGTAGGATTGGGCAGGCATTACCACACAAAGTGGCTATTTCTTTTTTCCTTTGTTTGGTTTGAAGATGGAACCCAGGGCCTCTGAGCTACTTCCCCAGCCCATTCTTATGTTTTGATTTTGGACAGTCTCACTAAGTTGCCCAGGACAGGCTCAAACTTGAGACCCTCTTGTCTCAGTTTCCCAGGGTGCTGGGATTCCAGGCCTGTGCCACCACACCTAGCAATATATAGCTATTTATTGAACTAAGGCTAATTGAGGGTTAAGAGGGAACAGACAGAGCACTCAGCAACTCTAAGCGCCAGCGATGTAGTCATGACCAAACTCCAGGGGGAAAGACACACGTGTCTTATAAAAGAGTCCCAGAGAGACCTTCGCTTGTTCCGTCTCACAAGGACACTGTGACAAGACATCTGGCCACATATGAGCCAGAAGGTGACTGAGTTTTCCAACACACTGCCCTTGGACTTGAGAAGGATGAGGACTAAGTAAGTCTGTCATTGACAAGCTGCTGGATCCATGAACTCTGTCACAGAAGTCCAACCTGACCCAGACACGGGGACTCCCAGTCCCTCCTTCCACCTGGGGGACCTCGGTTCAGCCTGTCACTCTCACTCCAGGCATGTGTGTCACAGGTGCGCACACGCACGCACACACACATTTCCACACAGGTTTCTGTTTTTCCCACCTGGGGTCTCCCTGCACACCCCTTCCGTAACTCCCCTTTCCCTTTCACACATATCTGTGACAGGCACCCACTAACTTGAGCTTGTCCCCGGAATGGCTGTTGCCTGCTAACCCCTCCGGCTGGGCCTCCCTCCCGCCAGCCGCTACACAGACACTTTTCTACCATAACCCGCCAGCAGTGAGCACTCTGTGTGTGTCACACCCGCCCTTGGCTACTCAGCTAGACCTCAGGTTTCTTCACTGAAACAACAAAGAGCTCTTGCTAACATTATCAGAATCCCATCTTCTAGCAGGTCTGGATCGGCTTGTTTAGTAAACAGAGCCTCAAAGGAAGGGCAGGGAGCCTGACTTTAAAAAAACACCACCCCAAATCTGCAACATCTGCTTCTCTTTGAAGGGGAGATGAGACACAGCCTGTGTGGGTCACAGACGCTCCCTTTTCTTAAGAGCTGCTGAAATGCCCCATCTGAAATCCCTGTGAATCTCCCCTCTGTACTTGGCCTACATCAAAATGAGTAGGCGGTACTACAGTTTTTACCCATAAGCCCACTGACAAAAGGTTGGCCCTCCTGGATCCACCTGAGCCATGGCAGCCAAGCTTTTCTTGCTACTGCCAGGGAACAAACTATTCTGGCCTCCCCAGTTTTGTGGGCTGCACAGTCTGCCACAGTGCTAACTGTGCCTTCCTAACAGGAAAGCAGCCAGACACCGGGTGTGAGCCATTAAACATGGCTGGGTTCCAAGAAATAAATCTGTGTGTCTTACTAAGGACTGAACCCCGGGCCACTGCTCTAAGCTACATTCCCAGCCCATTATTTTTTTTAATTTTTGAGACAGGGTCTTGAGAACTACGTTTTCTAGGCTGGGCTTGAACTAATCATCCTCCTGCCTCAGTCTCCCAGACTGCTGAAATTATAGGCCTGTCCTACCAGGCCTATCACCAGTGAGACTTTATGTACAAAAACAGTGGGCCCAACTGAGCCCCCAGGCCACAGTTTACCATTTCTTGTTCTAGGTAAAGAAAATAATCTAACCTAACAACATATTACTATGTATATATAGCCTAAAATTTAAGCTTTAATTTGCTTGATAGTCTCCTTTTTACATTGACACAATTCTGAAACCTAGTCCTAGTAAGGACAGAGGTAAATAAATCCTTCCACACACTGATGTGAGAAGTATGGAAGCTGACGCAGTCACCTCCCTCCTTCGTGACAGCTCTAAAGCCACTGGCCATGTGTCACAGGCCACACAACCAAACCAGGTGCGGGGGAAAATGTGCTGCATCCTCTTGTCAGAGCATTGTGCTGAAGGAGGAGGACACTAGATGCCCCTGGCTGCTCATCAAAGTGGACATGCCAGTATCCACGTGGCTTATTAAAACCACTCACAGTGGCCCGGATACCTCTGACCAACAAGAGCAGCAGTCATTAAAAATAAGTAACGGGGCCGAACAACTCCAGGCCGAGGTGGCAAATATATTCATAACCTCCTGTCAGGGTACAAGTGGATCGGAGGCGGGGCGTCTCCCACCCTTGGGCCATGGACTCGATATGGACTAGCAGTGGGCCCACAAGCAATGCTTCAACTGTACTCAGCTGCTCCCATGACCACCCGAGCTCCGCCTCCTGTCAGATCAGCAGAAGACATTAGATTATCACAGGAGTGTGACCCCTACTGTGAACTGCACATGCAGAGATCTAGGTTGTGTGCTTCTTGTGAGAATCCCATGTCAGATGATCTACAGTGGAGCTGAGGCGGGGATGCTGGTGCTGGGCAGTGGCTGTAAATACAGGCCAACAGAGTAGGGACGTTTGACTGCCTGGAATGTCATGTGCTTGAACCAGCTGCTCCTGAAACTAGCCTTCTCCTGGTCCTGCCCATTCCCACTTGTGGAAAATTGTCTTCTTTGAAACTGATCCCGGGTGCCAAAAAGATAAGGGAATGCTAGGTTAGAGGACTGAAGCCGGCCTGAGAGTTTGTGTGACAGACCAAGCCTAGCATTCACAACCAGGAGACCTACAGGAACCTTCTGCTTCTGTGATGCCCGCGCTCCACCAAGCACATAATGGACTCCAGGCCAATGGCAGCCAGCGATGCTCGTGTGTGCTTCAGTGTTTGCTGGGAGCCTCTCCAATTCCCTGACTCCCTGCATGGCTGGCCGGGAACTGCTGGAGAAAGACTTCCTGAGTCTCCAGTGAGCTGTGACTCCAGAAAGTGTCCAGCAGGCCAGGTGCAGCACTACAGTCCATGCCACGGGCTCCTCAGCCCTCCAGCTAAGGCCTTTCCCCCAGGTCCCCCGAGGTGGGTGGCCTGAACACAGTGAAAAACCTGGCCCTGCCCTGAATATAAGGAGTTCACCAGGCTGCAACATCACTGCATTGGATGACTGGGTGTGAACCACAGTGGAAGCTCTGTGGGTAACAAGCCTGTAGCCTTGGGAGTGGAACTATGTCACCAGTGTTCCTGGGTCCAAGGCCATCAATCTTGGTCTAGAACTAAGCCATGAGCTTTCCTGGGTCTCCTGTTTGCTACCTGTGGGTCTTAGGATTACTCAGGCTCACTACTATGTGAGTCAATTTCTTATAATCACATATGTGCACACAGACACATACATCCCTCTTGGTTCCATTTCTCGGCAACTTCTGGCACACACAGCCCAAGTCCTAACCTGTGCTTGTGGACAAATTATTGGACAGCTCCTGGACACCCACATATTGTGGTCCACGTGGGTGTGTCCCTGAGGTGGGCACTGTGCCCTGCTTGGCTCTGCACTAAAGCAGGTTCTCTGCTGCCACTCTGCCACTCCTCCACCCTGAGGACTCTCCCCAGACACGTGTTCAGCACTTGCTCACAATAATATGACGATGGGCTCCACGACCCCCAACACCACCTCACCTCCAGGTGTGCAGCGGAAGCCGTCTCCCCAGTACCCAGGCTTGCACTGGCATGAGAAGGAGCCTGGCGTGTTGTAGCAGAAGGCGTCAGGGTGACACCGGCTAAGCTGGCACTCGTCCACATCTGCAGAATAGCCCCAGGTCCCAGGGTCAATGAGACTGCTTCCAGAATCTGATCTTTACACAATAAGCTAAGCCCCACCCTTATTTATTTATTTATTTATTTATTTATTTGAGATAGGGTCTCTGTAGTCCAGGCTGCTTCTGAACTCACTGTGTAACTCAGATTAGACCTGAACTCATGGCAATCCTCCTGCCTCAGCATCCCAAATGCTGGGATTATAGGAATGTGCCACCACGCCCAGCTAATTTTTATGTAGTGGTGGGGGATCAAAACCAGGGCCTGGTGCACACTGAGCAATTGCTGTAACCACTGAGCTATGCTCCTAGTTCAAGCCTCTTTCTCAAATCAACAGTAATTGGCTTCTGACCTGGGGACAGTGACTAAGTTCACTAACGACAAAATGTTAACTCCCCATGTCCATCTAGAACATAAGTGTTTTCAAGAAAAATCAAGCTTGCAGAAAGGAAAGAGAGAGGGGTTCCTCGGTATGATCAGAAGATCCCTCCCATCATACAGAAGAGCTTCTGTGATGTCCCAGTGTCCGGAGAAAGGTCACTGAGAAAATCGAACAATTCAGTAATGCAGAGGTAGTATCTCAGATACAATCTAATCTGGGCCCAGTGGCGCAGGCCTGACATCTCAGCACCCAGGAGGCTGAGGCAGTAGTGTCACAAGTTTAAGACTAGCCTGGGCAACCTAGAGACTTGGTGAAATCCTGTCTCAAAATCGAAAATAAAAACGGTCTAGAGATGAGGCTTAGTGTGAAGGCTCTGGGCTTGATCCCCAGTACCACCAGAAAAAAAAATTTAGAAAATATGGCATTTTCAGAAACACTCTCTGGGCTAAGGGTATAGCTCAGCAGGTAAAGCACTTGCTTAGCAAGCACAAGGCCTGGGTATGATTCTCCAGCACCACATAAACCATAAACTGGGCATGGTGGCACATGCCTATAATCTCAGCACCCAGGAGGCTGAAACAGGAGAACTGCTGTGAGTTCGAGGCCAGCCTGGACTACATAATGAATTCAGGACAAGTGTGGTCCATAACAAGTCCCTGTCTCAAAAAGAAAAAATGAATTGCCCATTCATTGCTCTTGCCCAGTTTTCAATCAGGTCTTTGATTGTAAGGGGCTTATTTTTCTCCAGTTCCTTGTATATTCCAGTTATGAGCCTCCTATCGGCCATTCCGTAGAACTATTGGGGAATAATGTGAACTAGTGAGGAGGGGGCGGGTGTGGGAGGGTCGGAAAGGGGAAGGATTTGTAATTTTGCCAGGATATTATATGTGCACAAAATACTCAAGCTCAATGCGACACTATGTATTGCATATATATGCAGATCAATAAAAAAGAAAGAGAAAAGCCACAGACTCTATGGTATGTGAAGCACTTTTGCAAATAAAAAACTCAAGGCACTCTGGTCCCAGGTTATCTCACCACAACTAGCGCTGGCAGCCCACAGCAGGCTGATGCCAAGATGAAAAGGACTTTGGGTGCCACCTACTCTTGGCTTCTGCAGCTATTTACTCCCTAATGGACTCTGCTCTGGGGAAGAAGGCTAGAGCAACCCCGCTGTTCACGTTGCTAAGTAACAGAATGGAATCTGTGACCCCCAAAACCTGGGGATTTGTATGCTGTAAAATACCGATGTGCCCTGAGCGATGGGGCTAGGCTGGAAGGGACGGATCCCTGGGGTCTGACAGGAATGGGTGGGTCCCGGGGGCGGGACCGGAAGGGCAGCTCCACCCTCTCCCCCCCATCCCCCCCTCCTCCCTGGGCTTCAGGTCCCGCCTGCTGTGAACAGCCCTTCTGTATTACCAGCTGACCGTGACCTCCTGAAACTGTGAGCTAAAATAAATCTTTGCTCCCTTAAATTGGGGACGTTAGCTATTCTGTCCCAGCGATGTGAAAGTAACTAAGAGACCAGCTGTTTGGGAGGCTAAGGCAGGGGGATCACAAATCCGAACCCAGCCAGGGGAACTTAGTGATTTGGCCAGATGCTGTCTCAAAACCCAAACCAGAAAACAAGCTGGGAATGTAGCTCAGTGAGAAGGCCCTGTGTTCCATCCCAGCAACTCCAAAAAAATAATAAGAAAAGAGCTTTCTGCCCTATGCATTCAGAGACAGTTCGTCTTTTGGGGACAGATCAATTGTGTCCCCAGTTGCCTCTCGTATTGGGGGTGAGCTGGGAATTGGCACACAAGCACTGGCTAGGGGACCTTACCTGTGACACGGGAATCTCAGCACAACCACATACCTCGGCAGGCTCGGCCGTCCCCAGAAAAGCCGGGCAGGCAGGAGCAGGTGTAGGAGGAGCCCCCCGTATAGATGCAGGTGGCCCGCTGGGGGATGTCACAGTCATGGAGGCCAGCAGCACAGTAGTCGACGGGACGCTGGTCCATGACAGCTTAGGGACGGAAGGTTAAGGCACATGGTGAGACAAAGTCCCTGAGCAGACGGGGTGCTGCCAAGCTCCATCCACAACAACAGTTGGGTCCCCAAGACTCAGGAAGGAGGACCCCTAGCCCGCACTGAGGGTCTACCTTGGTTCCTCTCCTGGATTGTCCCTCTGACACCAGAAGTCACCACTGAGCCCACTTTCTTCCTGATTTCACCCCAGCCTCTGTCCACACTAGACCGCCCCAGGCCCCAGTGGCATGCCTGGAGACACAGACAGAACATCTGCAGAGACAACACGTCCCATGGCACCTCAGCTCAGGCAAGGACCCTCGTCTCACAAGGGGTCGTTGGCATTGGCTACCGTAGGCAGGCAGCATCTTCGCTCCCAGCAAAGAAGCCACAGCTGCCTAGGCCCTGCCAAGGAGGAGGTAGCGTTTCCAAAGCCTGGAGGCTGGTGCCTTCAGGGCAAACTGCCCTCGGTTTGTACCAGGTCTGCCTGCGTCATGTGGCGACTGCACATACTGCCCTGCGCCCCGTGTCCCTGTTCTGACAACAGGAACGGCTTCTAGGGTGCTGAGTGCAGAAAGCCAGCAGAGGGGGGCAAGGCCCTGATGACAGCGTTCAGGGCATGTGGCTCGAGGAAGCAGTGAGTGACACAGGGCTAGCCGAGGGGACCCATCTCGTGCTGCCGCCTTGACACTGATGTCAGCTGGCTCTAGCAGCACAAGCTCATAAATCCAGCACTCTGAAAGGCTGAGGCAGGAGTACGGAGGGTTCGAATCCAACCTGGGTGATGTGGTGACTTAGACCCTGTCTCAGAAGCAAAAATGAAAATGGGCTCGGGGTGTAGCTCAGTATGAAAAATCTGGGCTCACTTCCCTGTACCACCCCCTGCCCCACAAAGGACATCACAGCTGAAATCAGGGTGGTTCTAGTGGCCGGCTCAGTTGCTCTGGGGTTTCTAATCATTATAGTTCTGGTTTTCTGCAAACACCAAGATCCAGGTCAGCCCATCCTGCCACCCCTGCTACACCAGGAGCACAGCTGTCCTCTTTTGTCCCAGGGACAGGCCAGTGCTCCTTGTTCAAGGTGTTCAGGTGCATCTAACTCACACTGGGTGCCAGCTCTCTGCAGCGTGTGTTCCCAAGGAGCCCACTAAAGGTCGGGGAATGGAGCAGGGTGCAACAGCCTGGACAGCCATGGGCAGATCTGGCGGAGGGGAACTCGGCCATCCCGGGTGATGTTTTTTTCACCCTTGTTTTTGAGGAATGAAGCCAGCCTGGTTGGATTAGGCCTATAATTCCAGCACTCTGGAAGCCTGAGGCAGGAGGATCCCCAGACTAAGGCAACTTGGCAACTTAGACTCCGGCTCAAAATCAAAAGGAAGCGAGCTGGGGACGCAGCTCAGTGTGAAGGCTCAGGGCTCTGTCCCCCGTGCCCACTAAAGGGAAGAAATGTTGCTCAGACTCTTACTTGGAGAAAAATGGATGGCGGGAAGTTAGGAAAGAAAAGAAGCTGCCTGTGACCTCCCTGGTCCCCCTCAGCCTCTCTCAGGGTACCTCAAGGGCTCCACAGGACATGGGAAGTCAGTGACCATGTCTAATGACCCCACTGTGCAGGTGAGGACCTGAGGCCTGGGGAGGTCGAGGATATTATTCCTTAGAACCTGATGTGTGGAAGCAGGGATTTGCATAGCACCTGCCTGGCACCCCGTGCCTTGCCACTGCTGTGCATGTGGCCATCAGGAACATTCAGATTCAGGAACACAGTCACTATGCCTTCCACAATCATTTCCCAGGTGGGACCCCGTATCTGTGTATACCGCCACCCAAGGGTCAGAATCCACCAGCCACCTGGGAGCCAACAGGGTAGAAATACGGCTGCCACCAAAGGCAAACTGGGATCTCTCACATCTCAGCAGAGAAGGAAGTCAGGCCAGATGCAAGAACCGGATGTTCTTAGTGAAAAGAAAGTAAGTTACTCTTGAAGAGGGAGCGGAAATCTCAGTGCTGCACAAGGGACAGGCCTCTCCAAGTGCCCAGATGTTTGGGTCACATTCAACATAGGAGAACTGCCTGTTCCCTCCCACCCTGCAGCCACCCCATCACCCTGGGACCTTGGCTCCTCATCCACGCTAGGGGCCAGGACAAGGGGAAAGCACTGCAGGCTCAGCAAACAGCCAGTAGGACAAGGGGCTCTGGCTGAGACGGTGCCAGAGGAATCGGCTTACACCCGGGCAGACACGCTGAGCCCAGATGGCCTGGTCAGCAGGCTTTCCTCCAGTACGGAAATCTCCAACAATCTTTGAACTTGAAATTCTTGGAACCAAGCCAGGTGTGCTGACATTGGCCTGTCATTCCAGCACTAAGGATGGCTGAGGCAGGAGAATTGGCAAGTTTGAGCCTGGCCTGGGCAGCCTAATGATTTAGTAGTGAGACTGTCTCAAAGTTCAATTCCTAGTACCACACACACACACACACACAAGTCAAATAACCAGTCAGAATAATCTGTAGTTCCATAGCCTCCTGGGTCCTCCTGGGTCCTCCATAATCAAGGCTCAGTATCCACTAGGAAATGTTTCAGAAGCAGACACAAGCAGTTCAAAGCAGAAAACTGGCACTCTCAGCATCATCTCAAGCCATGGTTTTGTATAAAGACAATGTACTTGCACCTCAGGAGGCTCAGGCAGGAGGACTGCCATGAGTTCGAGGCCAGTTTGGGCTACATGGTGAGTTCAGGACCAGTCTAGACTACGAGAGTGAGGCCCTGTCTTAAAAATAAATTAAATACATGAATAAATAAATAAAATAAAAAGTCTAGAAGAGATTCTCGGAACCACAGGTCAACGTGCAGCAGTAGGAAACAAGGGGAAATTGGGAACCGTCTGGCTCTTTGTGACTTGTGACTGGCCTGTCACCACCATCGTCATCACCAAAACACTCATCAATGAAGAGAAGAGTATTCCCCCACTTCCCTTGGGCCAACTTGGGGGTCCTTAGTGGAATTTCAGGTGTAACTCAGGATTCTCAGATAATTCAATAAGGACTTCAAAGTTCCTGGCAGGTGGCCCTTCCACAGGAAACCCAGGGCTGGCGGTGACAAGGGAGACACAAGTCACAGCTACACTGAAAATAATAAAAGTTTACGAGAAGCAAGTACAGAGCAAAGCCCGTCCCAGGGGAGGCAGCGGTGTCACTAGTGCACATAAGACCTGGTCTTACTTCCAGGGACGTGGAGGGCAAAGCTGGGTCCCCTCCGCCTTTGCAGTAAAATATTCTTCCGGAGGGCGGGACCAGAACCCAGCACAATCTCTTTCCCGCAGAGCCTGCACGCTGCAGGAGCACATGTGCTCTTTGTTTTGTTTCATTGATACTGGTCACTGAGCCCGGGGCCTTCACCCTGAGCTATACCCCCAGCCCACTTTCATTTTTCATTTGGAGACAGTCTTGGGAAGTCACCCAGGCACTGCTCAAGCTTGCCATCCTGATTCGGCCTCCTGAGGTGCTGGCACAATACCCTTGTGGCCACTAGGCCCAGCTAGGAATGCCTATTTTAAAGCAGGACCCAGAAGACTTACCTATGCAGGCGCCTGCCTCGGAGAAGCGGTAGCCCTCGACGCACTCGCAGCGGAAGGTGCCCGGCTGGTTGTTGCAGATGGCATGGCTGCCACAGGTGGTGGGCTGTTCCAGGCACTCGTCAATATCTGCAGTTAGTTGTGGAAGAACGCACTCCTTTGAACCCAAACCAGGGCCGTTATCAGCCCACGGATACCCCGTATGCAGGCAAAACCCCAACCAAATGCTATGTGTCACGGTTTGGATCAATGCGTGGAGGTTCACTGGATCACATACATTAATCTATGGATCGCACATGCTCTTAGGAGGTGGGATGTGGCCAAGAAAGGGTGGGGCCTGATCAGAAAGGGGCGGGTCACTGAAGCTGTGGCCTGGAAGGATGTATCCTAGCGCCAGCTCCTTGCCCTCTGCCCATGAATAGATTGAGACCTGAAACTGTGGGTTAATATAAACCTTTGGTCTCTGAAGCTGTGGGTGGCAGGTACTGGGTCCCAGCAAGAAGGAAGTGACTAAGACACTACTCAGCTTTATTCAACCTTTTGAAAATATGTGAGGGTATATGTATGTCTGTGTGTGTGTGTGAGAGAGAGAGAGAGAGATGAGGGGATGGGGCTGAAGGCCACACAGCAAGCATGGGCCCCCTGGCTCCATGACGCAGCTGCCGCTCCAGCAACAGAGGAGAAACAACCACCCATAGCCACAGCTTCGGCCTTGGCCCCACACTCCTCAGGGATTTCCCTGCAGATGGCTGGACCCGTGACACAGGGCCACAGGGCCGAGCAGCCAGCTTCAATCAAAATGACAGAGTCACACCACCTCCTCTTCCCAGCTCCCCTCCTCCTGGACACTCATAAGTGGGAAACTGTGTGTCATGGAAAGTGTCCAAAGTCACTGGGTTCATCCCAGATGTGCCACCTGCACAATCACAGGCCAGTGGGACCTTGGGATGTTACCTTTATGCAGTCCTCATGGACCTACACGATGAGCCAGGCTGGTGACTCCTGGGCCTGCTAGACAACACCCTCATAATTTCCCGCCTCATAGCTCAACCGGTCCTTGCTGTTTGGAGACTTTTCCTCATTACTATTTAAATCTCTGCTATAAATTGAGGCTGGGACCTTAATCCCTTTTTTAATGGAAAGAACGGCCTGGTAACTATGGCAACCGCCTCTCTCAGCACCCCGCAGTACCTATTTGAAGAGGGTCATCCTTATTCCTCCACATCTGGTCAACCTCCTGCTCTGGGAAGGAGATTCCCCAGGTCTCGGCAGATCGATGAGACTGGAGTCAACGGAGGAGGACTGTTCTTTTTCGTGAATGGCTACTTTTCCAGATAAACTCACTGCTTTGACCTTTCATAAAGGGCAGGCTCTTGAGTCTCACAATCAATATGCTAAATACTCTCCATGTGCTCAAAAATCACCCAGTGACAGCCGGGCCTCTTAGCACATGCCTGCAGTCCCAGCACTCTGGGAGGCTGACGCAGGAGGACTGCAAGCTGCAGCCCAATCTGGGCAACTTGATTCAAACTGTCTGCTCAGTCCTGTGGCACTGTCTCACGTGTCCAGCCACCTGGTGGAGTGTGGGGCTGAGGCCGTGGGTATGAGATGGTGTTTTCCCGTGATGCTGGAGCGGCAGCTGCTTGATAGAGCCAGGAGGCCCACCCTTGCTGCATGGCTCTCAGCCCCATCTGGGAAGTCCCACTGTGAGGTGGGACTTCTTGTACAAACCAGCCCTCTTCAGCATGACACATCCTGATGTCACTAGTGAGCACACAGAATTCCACAGGCTCGTGCTTCTTACCCTCTGCCCCTTCTTGGGTCACCCCTGCCCCACGTGGCCTGCCTAATGCAATTTCCTACCAAAGGCCACACATTCCCAGGCGCCAACACCAGGGCATGATCTAGTGACCAGCACAACAAAGAGGTGGCTGGCACCGTCACTGCATTCCATGGAGCTAATACTGCAGCCTGACAGGCGGCCACCCAACAAAAGCCAGGGCCCACGTGGCTGCTGCCTTCCTGGCCAGGCACAGACCAGGATTTCCAAGGGCACAGCAGATGGCCAGGAGCAGCACTGGCCACACAATCCTCAGGGCACACTCCCTCCACGACCGGCTCAGCACTGAGGTCTCAAGTCAGCAGGGGCAGGCTGGGGTCACTCCTGCTCCACTAATGTGCAAGTGTCTTATGAGGTTGAAGCAGGCTGTGTAGACGAAGAAGGTTTGCGGAAATGGAGGCGGGTCACCCCCGTGTGGTGCCTGACACTGTTTTCAGGGTCTGGGAGGGCTCCCTGAGAGACACACACGCACACACGCACACATGCATGCACACATGAGATTGCACACACACACACCACCCATGCAGCAACGTGCTGCTGGGAACTGCTCTGAGCCAGAGCAGCCATTCAGGACTGCCATGTCCTTAGCCAGGCCCTGTGGCGCAGGCCTGTCATCCCAACACTATGGGAGGCTGAGGCAGGAAGATTGCAAGTTTAAGCCCAATCTGAGTAGCACAGAAACCTAGTGAGACCCTGTGTGTCAAATTTCAGAATAAAATGAGCTGGGGATGTAGCTCTGGACTTGATCTCAAGTACCACAGAAAAAAAGAAAGAAGAAAAAAAAAGGAAAGAAAAGAATGGGAGAAAGAAGCTGGAGGAATCACAGTGTTTGAAGCGCTTGCCTTGCACAAGGCCCCGCGTTTGATTCCCCAGCAACACATAAAGCTCGATGTGGTGGCACACGCCTGTAATCCCAGCACTGGGGATGCTGAGGCAGGAGGATTGCCATGAGTCCTATGTAGCGAGTTCAGGAATAGCCTGGGTTATAGGGCAAGATCCCATCTCAAAAAAATAAGTAAAAATAAAAATCTTTTAAAGAGAGAGAAAAAGAATGTCTCATTACTGTGTTGGAGAAGCTCTTAGTGTGTCTGTGAAGCTGTCAGTGCTGCCAGCACCTGAGTAAGTCACGGAATCCCAGCTACAGTGCAAACTGCAGTCACAGCCACATTCCTGGCGTGACCAGCAGCTCTGGCTCATTTCCCTTTGAACCTTCACACGCCTAATGCAGAGAGGAGCATGCCGCTCTTTGCTGCCCAGGACCACCTGTTAGACAGCTCGGAGGGCAGCACTGTTAACTTCACCCAGGGTGGCAGGTGTGAGCTGTAGCCAACTCCAACTGGGATGACCTCCAGGCTTTATATGTCCCCAGGTACCCCCAGCCCGGCTCCCCATGAGTCAGCACGGAAGGCTGTACCGTAGCAGGTCCGTCCATCTCCATGGAAGCCAATGGAGCACTCGCAGGCGAACTGTGTCCCGGGGCCAGGGCGACAGGCGGCGTTGGTGTCACACCCATGGGTGCCAATGTAGCATGGGTTCTGCAGGGCGTCGGGGGATCCCTCTGTGAAGACGCAGAAGTGAGCAAGCTCAAAGGGCCTCCTGTGGGCCACCTCCGATGGCAAGAGAGGCACTGCAGGGGCGCGGGGACACAGGCCTGAGGCATCCCAGCACTCTGGGAGGCTGAGGCAGGAGGATCACAAGTTCCAGCCCAGCCTGGGCAACCCAGAGACCCTGTCTAAACATCAAAACTAACAATGGGCTGGGAAAGCTGGGGTGGTGTTGCACGCCTATAATCCCAGCACTTGGAGGCTGATGCAGGCAGATTATCCTGAGTCCAAGGCCAGCCCAGGCTCCACAGTGAGTTCAGGTCTGGCCTTGGCTACAGAACAAGAAAATAATAGTAATAATAAAGTGAAAGTAGACTGGGGATATTGTAGCTTAGTGTGAAGGTCTTGGGTTGAATCCCCACTACCAAAAAAATTGGTGAATAAAATGCAGGTTTTGACTCCTGTGCATGCAGAGAAAGGCATGTGGGCACGCCTACCACGCACGGGTCCGATTGAGTTGCTGAGTGCGTAGCGCAGAATCTGCTCCTCCTCGTTGTACAGCACGAACACGCTGTCCACCGAGAGCTGCTGCGTGTGGGGCCGCGCTGGCTGTGACGCATCGTGCGTGCACTCCTGGAAGGTGACCGTCTGGCGCCACTGGTAGCTGTAGGTGTAGGACGGCGCCCCTCCGGCCCGCTCCGGCTCGGTCACTGTGTACTCCCGGGTGGAGGAGGACGTGATGACTGTGGTGACACAGGGCAGGACAGAGAGATGTTACAGATCCACCCAGAGCAGGGAGGCCATCATCAGCAACCGCTGCCTGGAAGGCAGCTAGGGCCCAGCTCCTGTGAGATCCTCTGTGTGGGGGGCATGGTGTACCACGTCCCCATGTGCTCATGGGTGGCATTTGCTTTTTTTATTTTTTATAGTACTAGGAATCAAATCCAGAGTTTTCACCTGAGCTATATCCCCACTCCCCCCTTTTTTTATACTGTTTGAGACAGAGTGTCACAAATCACTAAGTTGTCCAGGCTGGGCTCAAACTTCCGATTGTCCTGTGTTAGAATTGCAGACCTGCGTGTCACTGGCCTGCCTGGTGTTTGCATTAGACACGTCTGTCGCTTTTCATGTGGAGTGAGTGGCTCCTCAGGAATCCCTGGGACTCCCAGGGGAGATCAAATTCATGCCCTTTGAAAGAGACACCCTTGAGTTCTCTCCTCACACCGCCTGCAAGCCGGGCCTATTGGTGCAGGCCTGTGATCCCAGCACTCTGAGAGGCAGAGGCAGAAGAATCGCCAAGTTCAAGCCTAACACGGCCAACTGAGAGATTACCAAGACTTTGTCACAAAATCAAAACCAAAAAAAATGGGCTGGGGATATAGCACGGTATGACAGCCCTGATTTGGATCCCCAGCGCTGAGAGAAAGAAAAAAAAAAACTCACATACACACACCACAAAAACCACTTGCAAGTGGGCGTGTGTGACCACCACCAGCTCACACCGGCAACCCAGGCTTCGGTTTCCTTGTCAAAACAAGCTGAGGTGAGGAGTGGATGAGGTCACGTATGTAAAACCTGTGGAATCAAGCGGACAGATGCTGCTACTCAGCTCAGCTGCCACGTACTGAGGACTCACTCTGCAGCCAGCAGCTCGCACACTGCTGTCGAGAAGTCATCTCTCTTAGGGTTCAATAAATAGTGGTTGCTCCAAACCACCTGAGACTAAGCAGTTCTGTGACATTAAAAACGAAACTATCAGCCATTCTGGTTTTGCAGGCCTACAACCTAGCACTCTGGGAGGCTGAAGCAGGAAGATTTATGTAAGTTTAGGCCCAGCCTGGCTGACTTAAGGAGATCCTGTCTCAAACAATTATTACAAAGGGCTGGGTGCAGCTCCGGTGAAGGCTCTGAATTCAATCCACAGCACCACAAAATAAATGCATACATAAATAAGAAACTCTACATGGTTTTAACAGCTGATTTTAGAGAAAGCCCTCATGCGGCCTAAGCAGAGGAAGGATGGAATCGTGAGTCAAGAGGTTCAACTTCTATTCAAAAGAAAAAATTACATATAAAAGACCCTTTGTCCGTGCTTCACGGCAGTATGGGCCATAACAGAAACCTAAGACCAGAGGGGCGTCTGGCTGTGGGCAGGCTACAGGCTAAACCCTTGTTCCTTCCTCAGACTCCTGTTCCCCCCGGAAGACCCCATCAAGCGCAAGGCCCTGGCCATCAGCACAACCTTTCTGAGAAGCCAGACTTTTAAAAAGTTACTAGCTAGGTGGGAAGTCCCCCAGTTGTAGTCCCAGCACTGTGGGAAGCTGAGACAGGAGGATCTCAAGTTTGAGCCCAGTCCGGGCCATTTAATGACTTCAGAGAAACTCTGTCTTAAAAGAAGAAAAGAAAAAAGGCTGTGGATGTAAATCAGTCAGAAGGTCCTGGGTTTAATCCCCAGTACCAAACCAACCAACCAACAAACCATAAACTTCCTACTGTTTGATGTAATACCTCTTTCTAGTAACTCAGTCTCAAAAAATCATAGATGGGGCCAAGACTCCTGAAGAAGAAACTCACCATGGCGGGAGGGGGACTAGAACAGCCTAAGCTTCAGGGAATAGAACGGTTTAAATTCACAGCCATTCCATTGGACAGATTCCTAAAAAATCTTCACTTAATTATACTATTAAATATTCTCAACTCTCACTCTGCAGCCCAGGCTGGTCCTGAACTCACTATATGTCTCCTCCCCCCTCAGGCTGGCCTCGAACTCATGGCAATCTTCCTGTCTCAGCCTCCCGAGTGCTGGGATCACAGGCGTGCACCACAACGCCTAGCTAATATCTGTGATCAGATGTTAACTAGAAATGCGAAGATGTGAACGATGAAGCAATGAGTGCTATTTCATCGAAATAAAAACCACTGCCTGACTGGATCACACATTTACATTGTATCAATGCTAAATTTCCTTGTGTCATGTGGCCATGTAAGAAAATGTCCTGTGGCACAGACTCTAGTAGGCTAAAGCTGGAGGGGCATGGGTTCAATCCCAGCCTAGTTTTAGGTTGCTAAAACTTAGACCTTGTCTGCAAATCCAAAAATAAAAACTGGCTGGGGAAGTAGCGCAAAGTGAAGGCCCTGGGTTCCATCTTCCTTTATGCAAAAATAATAATAAAATATAAATAATAAAACCAAACTATTTTATCTCAAATTATGTAACACACTGAGATATTTGATATAAATATAGATGACAGATGTTGGGGAAAGGCCGAAAGGAAACAGAGTGAAATTTAACATGGCTTCTAGTTTCCCAATTCTAAGTCGCACTTGTTTTTCGTGTTGCAGTAACTTCTCCAAGGCTCGTGTCCTGCAGGTGCGTAATTAGGAGGAGCCCTGTGTGTGTCCTTCTCCGGACCCAACAGACCTACTGCATGGAGGAAGGGAACACCAGGGGCCCACAGCTGTCCCCGCCCCAGGGCCTCACCAGAGCCTGAGTAGTGGTACAGCTCCGTGTATGGTTCTATTTGCACAGAGGAGTGGGCGGGGACCTCGGGCACGCGGCCCTCCAGCTCTGTGTCGATGGTCAGGTGACCGTGCTCATCCACACCGCTGAACACCTGCTTGATGACCAGCTTGCCTGGGTGCCCCACGAAGGTCACTTCAGCCTGGCGGGTGAACTCACCCCCTGCAAAGCAAGATGGGTCTGTCATCCTCAGTGCTATCCAGCTGTCCAGCCACCATGGGCTCACAAGGGTGGGGCATGGAGTGAATGGTGGGCAGGGACTCCCTCCCCTCCCCCTACTCCCTTCCTGCACTGCACTTTGACAAACAATACTGGTGACGCTGAGGAGAGAACTGGAACATCCATGTGGCCTGTCTGAGTCAAGCACAGAGAGAAGGCTGCTTCTGTGAGGTGCACCGGCTCCCAGGGAGCGATGGAAAAGCAGGGTCCTGGGTTTGACTCCCAGCTGTGCTAGCTGCTGGCTGGCTGAACGTGAACTAGATGCATAATCTCTCTGAGATATATATATATATATATATATATATATATATATATATATATATATATGGGATGTAGTCCACCTTGTGGAAACTAGAGGAGATAAAATATGCTAAAAAGTGCCTTTTGCACACTTCCACAAGCCAAGCACTCAGCCAGAGGCTGAGACAGGAGGATCGCAAGTTCAAGCACAGCCTGTTCTGCGTAGCTAGAACTCGGCTCAAAACAGGAAAGAAAAAGAAATGGACAGTTATGGAAACAATTACTGAAATAGCTAAGTCCTGGTCAGGGCAGGCCAGTAACTCAGGGCAAACTCTCCCCGTATGGAAACCACCCTAGAATCCCATGTCCCAGTGCAGCTCAGGGGTGCCCCTTGATCTGTGCGAGGCAGCGGCTCCAGGCCAGCAGGGAGAACATCTTCCCTCCCACAGCCTCTTCCCTCTCCCATGGGCCAACCTCCTGTGACCACAGGGCTCCCATTATAAGCCAGGACATTGGGCTTGTTTTTGTATAGCTCTGGAGCTAAGAATGAGGTTTGCATTATGAAATGGTTAAAATTATCAATAGGAGGGCTGGAGGAACAGCACACTGCTTACTTAGCAAGAGCAAGGCCCTGGGTTCTACTCCCCAGCACCACGTAAGCCAGGTGTGGTGGTACATGCCTGTTTTCCCAGCACTTAGGAGGCTGAGGCAGGAGGACTGCTGCTTAGTTCAGGACCAGCCTGGACTACATAGTGAGACCCCATCTCAAAAAAAAAAAAATTCATCAATATAAGAATACACGAATGTGGGCTGGAGGAATGGCTCAGCAGTTAAAGCGCTTGCCTAGCAAGCACTAAGTACCATAGTTCAATTCCCCAGCATCACATAAGCTGGGCGTGGTGGTGCATGCCTGTCATCCCAGCACTCAGGAGGCTGAGACAGGAGGACTGCCATGAGTCCAAAGCCAGCCTGGGCTTCGAAGTGAGTTCAGGACCAGCCTGGACTACAGCCTGAGACCCTGTCTCCAAAAAAAAAAAAAAAAAAAAAAAAAAAAAAAAAAAAAAAAAAAAAAAAAAAAAAAAAAAAAAAAAAAAAAAAAAAAAAAAAAAAAAAAAAAATACATGAATGGGAGGGCCAAAAATGGGGAGCGGAAGTGATGGCAATGTTGACCTGATATATATGTGCACAAAATGCTCAGGTTCATTGTAAATATTATGTGTCGCATACACATGTTAATAAAGATGAGAAGAAAAAAAGCATTCGTGAAGTCAACGAGATGGCATAGGCCCATCCTCCCAGAACTGTGGGAGGCTGAGGCAGGAGGACTGCAAGTGTGAGAGTGAGAGTATGTCTCAAAAATCAAAGACAGAAATGGGCTGGGTGTGTCTCAATATGAAGTTGCTGGGTTCCACACCCAATCCCACATGAACACCCACACACAAACTAACAACAACAAAAATAAACATGTCTAAGCAGTACTGGTTAATGAATATATTGTGTGTTCATTTTTCCTTTGATGCCCTGGGCAGAAAGACCCTGTCCCCACACAGGATGCTCGGTGGCAGTACCTCCATCCCCTCATGCTCTGCTCTCCCTGGCCCTGGCCCTGCCTTGAGGCCCACTCAGTGACTCTTCCCGGTGACTCGGTCCCTTACCAGTGATGCTGAAGCCGTTCTTGAACCCGTCCTGCTCCACAGCAAACATCCAGCCGATGATGCCACCGATGGGCGCCAGGGGCAGCAGCGAGTAGCCCAGGGCTGCCGGGATGGTGCTCACGGCCGTGTAGGAGCGCCCGTGGTTCATCACCACGTAGGAGTGCAGGTCGGTGTTCTCGAAGACCACGGGCTCCTGGCTGCTGCCCACGAAGACCCTGCCCTTCACCTTGCCGTTGACTCGTTGCGGGGAACCTGTGCCAGAGACGAGGGTGGAGGTGGACAGAGCTTTGCAGCCAGACTCGCCCAGGGGAGTCCAGGGGCTGGCAAAACACATTTGCTTCCCAAGTAAGGGGGTGAGAGCTAGCTCAGTAAGTTAGGGTGCTTGCCTAGCATGCACAGGGTCCTGCGTTAGATCCCCCAGGACCCCACTAAAATTAGCCATGCATGGTGATACATGCCTGTAACTGCAAAGGAGGCAGAGGCAGGAAGACAGCTGTGAGACTGAAGCCAGACTAGGCTGCACAGTGAGTTCAGGACAGGCTTGGTCTTTAGAGCGAGACCCTGTCTCAATAAATAAATAAATTATAAAAACCTATTAAAAGACACATGGCTATGAATCTTCCTCAAAATCCTCCCTTTCGGGGCTGGAGGAACAGCACAGTAGTTAGTGTTTGCTTAGCAAATCCAAGGCCCTGACTTGATTCCCCACCATGATGGCACATGCCTGTTAACTCCAGCACTCAGGAGGCTGAGACAGGAGGACTGCTGTGTATTTGAGGTCAGCCTGGACTACAGAGCAAGACTCTGTCTCAAAAAAAAAAAAAATCACACTCATAATCAATGTTAGCACACTGCCTGAAGACTGTCAGGGCAACCATGGGGAATGTTTCTTATGACTTAGATCTGGAATATCCACTCAAAAGCCTCATTTATTTGCATGGTGTGAATTATCTATGGATTTCACCTGCTGTCAGGAAGGTGGAGCCTGGCTGGGAAGCGTGGATCACTGGGACTTGACCCATAAGGCCAGTGGGTCACTGGGCTATGACCTACAAGGGTATGTGCTAGCTCCGCCCTTCCTCTCTTGGTCTCCTTCCTGTCTGCCATGCCGTAAACAGCTTCTGTCCAGCTAGGCCTCTGCTGTGTGCTTCCACTGCTGGCCGCCCATGAACTGAGACCCCAGATACTGTGAACTAAAATAAACCTTTCCTCCCTAAGTTGTAGGTACCGGGTATTCTATCCCAGCAACAAAAAATAACAAAGACAGTATCTCTAAAATATTTGAATGTCTGTATCTTACATGTATTTATTATTTATTAATCAGGAAAAAAAGAACTGAAGAAATTACGCTAGCCAGGCATGGTGAAGTGCCCTTGTAATCTCAGCACTTGGGCAGGAGAACTGCAAGTTCAAGTCCAGCCTAGGCAACTTAGCAAGACCTTGTCTCAAAAAAAGACTCTGGATGTAACTCAGGCTTACACACAGCACACACATACACAAAAGAAAAAGGAAAAAGAAATTAAGCTGTTCTCATTGTACTCTAAGAAAGATCAAATCCATGGGCTCACTACCCTGAACGTGCTTGATCTCTGATCTCAGAAACTAAGCAGGGTCCGGCCTGGTTAGTACATGGATGGGAGAGAAGTCAAGGTTACTATCTGTACATGACTTAGCAACTACAACCCCTCCATCTACACCCAAGGGGACACAACACATATGTTCACACACAGAGGTTCTTAGCACCATTCCTGAAAATGGCTATAAAAGGCGCAACCCGAAGGTCCAATTGGCAAATCAACTAAATGGTGTCTGCCCATCCTGTAGGATACTGGCTAGAGAAAAATGAACTACTGATATGTACTACGACACAAATGAGACTCGGGGACACCACGCTAAGGACAGGAGGCAGACACTTAAGGTCACATGTGCAAGTCCGTTTATGTGAAATCTCCAGACTAGGAAGTCATTGAACCAAAAGGCAGACCACTGGGTTTGAGGGGTGGAGACTCTGGGGAGTGGAGGGTGATTGCTAAGAGGCACAGCGTTTAGTTCAAGGGGGACAGAAATGCTCTAGAATTAGACAGAGTTACTCGCTGCACAATTTTGTGCCTGTATTATTATTATTTAGGTACTAGGGATCGAGCCAAAGGCCTTCACACTAAGCTACATCCCCAGGCTTGCTTGCTTTCTTTTTTTATTTCGAGACAGGGTCTCACTAAGGCGGCACTAAGTTGCCCAGGCTGGGCTAGAACTTAAAATCTTCCTGTCTTAGCTACCCAGAGGGCTAGGATTACAGACTTGCATCGGTGAGCCTGGGTTTGCCCAAACAAAAACCCACCAAATTATGTATGTTAAAAAGGTACGTGAATGAGATCTCAGAAAAAATGAGCAAAAACTCAAGGAAGAGATAAAGAAAAGGTAAACAAAGGTTATCCTGGATTGCTTGGGTTGGCTGTGGGGTTCAGCCTGTCAGCTACCGGTCAAGTATCTGGCTTAATCTTCCTGGTTTATAAATTTCAAGAAATGAGATCTACACTCCCAGGCCCCTCACACGTTCTTGGCAGTTTTCTCTGAGTGGCAAGTCCTCAGTAAATTTTGTCCAACTATCCTACACAGGGCAGGGGGCGTAGCTCAGTGGTTACAGGGCTTGTCTAGCATGTGACTGATCCCCGAGCACCACATAAAGCTGGGTGTGGTGGCGCACCTCTCTAATCCCAGTACTCAGGAGGCCGAGTCCAAGACCAGCTAGGGCTACACCCGTGAGATCAGGACTAGCCCGGGCTACAGAGCAAGACCCTCTCTCAAAAAAATAATTTTTTTGATTAAAAAGAATTCGAGAGAGATGGGCCCGTACCTGAGGGTCATCGACGTTGGGACAGCACTTTTGCTGCATACCACGTGGCCAAGCTGAGCAGGAGCACTGGACGGCAGAGCGCAGAGGACACAGAGCGTTCTGTACTCACGCTGTGTCGCTCCCCCGGGGAATGCTGTGCAGCTCACAGGCTCATGGCAAAAAAATGCATCCGAAGAGCAACGAGAGAAACAAGGCAGAAAGCCAGCAAACGCTTCTCCGCTAACTCTGAGCTAGGCAGGGATTTTTTCAAGGAGCAAGAATCCAACAACTGTTCCAACCACAGAGCTACAACGGCGTGGATAGCGTCGGAAGTTGGGCATCTCTGTGCCAGCTACAAATGAGCTGCTCGGCGGCACTCGGGCTCTGAGATTTGGGGTGAAGGAGCTGGGGAGGCTGTTCTTGGAGCATAAGATTTGGCTGTGGATTTTGGAAGTTTCTCAGGGTGGAGAGGTGCTGGAGCCAAGTCTGAAACAAGGAGGCGAAGGCGTGGCCATGGGGCTAGGGGATGGAAAGGAACACAGAAAACACTTCTAAAAAAGCTAAAAACACCCCTCAAAATTCACAGGAAAAGGACATTAGATTTTCTCCCACAGCTGAGAGTAATATTTTTCAAAAATGTATTTTCTCTAGTTATGACCCAAAATAAATTTTTGTTGCATTTTTTCCCGCAAATTAAAACTGATTTAAGCTGGGCCTGAGAGTACAAGCCAGTAACCTCAGCTGTCTGGTGAGGCTGAGGCAAGAGGACCAAGAATTCTAGGCTGGGGTGGGCAATTGAGCAACTCGGTGAGATCCTGACGCAAAATGAAACATTAAGAATTTTAAAAATGGACTGGGGATATAGTGTAGTGTAAAGGCCATGGTTTCAATCTCCAGTGCCAATGCCACACACACACACACTCCGTCACACACACAGAGATTTGATTATTTATTTTTGAGACAAGGTCTCATCTATCGTTTGGGCGCTCGGCGGCAGCCTTCACTGTCATTTTCTGTTCTGGTGCTGGGGAGGACGTCAGGGCCTTCATCCCCGATTCACTGTTCATTAAAGATCACAGTCTTGCAAAGTTGCTAAGTTGCCCGGGCTGGGCTTGAACTTCCAATCCTCCTGCCTCGGCTGCAGCCATTCACTGTATTTTTAATACCGCTTCATAAAGGTCCTCAGAAAAGAGGACGTCATCCAGAGCCACTTCAGCAAGGGCCAAGAACGACGGGATTGGTGTGATCATCAGAGGGAGGGGAGTGCTGCAGGACCGTCCACAGCCATGCATCTTTTACCACAACAAGTATTTTTAAAAAATTTAAGCACAGGGCATTTTTTATTTTACTACATTCCCCAAGGAGCACACGCTAAAGAAGGGGAGCAGGCTGGGGTGGGAGACGTGACAACTGCAGCATGCAGAGGTCTGGCCTGAGGCCGTGCTTATAAAGAAACCCAAGACAGGGGCTCCCCCAGCCCGTCTCCTGCATACCTTCCGCCACACACTGCCTGCCATTTCCCGTGTACCCGGCCACGCAGCGGCAGCAGAAGCCCGTGGCGTAGTCTCTGCACTCGGCGTGCACAGAACACTGGTGTCGGTTGTTGGCACACGTCTGCCGGGAGTCTGTGTTGTAGCTGAACACTGTCGTGAGAAAAGACAGTTGCGCTGGTCAGCTCTCCACATGGCATCTGCCAGGGACGTGTCACCTGCTGCGGGCACAGGCAGGACCTGCGGGCCCCACATCTCCTTTGGGCACCCACTACGCCCAGCTACCCCGGCAGGGGTGCACCTCCGTAACTCACAACCCCCCACCACCAGGGCAAACAGGTCTGAAAAGGAGGTGAGAAGGGACCAGTCAGTGTAAGCTAGTAAAAACTGGTACCAAGCCGAGCTTGGTGGGCCACACCTGTAATTCTAGTACTCTGGGAGGCTGAGGCAGGAGGACCTCAATTTCAAGCCCAGCCTGGGCTACTTACCAAGATCCTGTCTCAAAAAAACAAACAGGCAAACATACATACATACATACATACATATGTATGCGCTGGGGTGCAGTTCAATGCAGAACCCCTGAGTTTAATTCCTCATGGAGGGGGGGACTACCTGTTGACACTCACTGTCCCATGTGTGACTGAATCAGCATTAGGTGACTGCCATCCGATGTCAGTCAGAGGATGACATCCATTCAGTGTGGTCAGAAGAAGCAGTTCACAGTTCAGAGGGACTTACAAGTCTGTATCCCTTTTATTTATATTATTGGGTTAAAATACAGCATGAAATCAGCCACTTTTGCAACTGTAAAACATACTTTTTTTTTGAGACGGGGTCTTACTCTCTAGTCCAGACTGGTCCCGAAGTTAGTATGTAGTCCAGGCTGGCCTTGAACTCATGCCAACCCTCCTGCCTCAGCTTCCTGATTGCTAAGATGACAGGCATGCGTCACCACACCCGGCTTTCACAGGGTGCTGGGGGATTGAACCCAGAGCCTGCCGTAGGTTAGGCAAGGGCTCTAGCCACTGAGCTTTGCGCCCAGACTAACGGGAAAAATAACACCATCAAAAGTTAACCCCTCCCTCACCCCAGGGGTCACTCCAAAAGCTTTGATCCTCAAAAGCGGCTAAGACATAATCCCTCCACCACCCTGCTCTAACAGCCTCTGACCCAAGAAGCAAAAAGAATTCCTCTCTAGTTTAAATTTCCGCCTCATAAAGTCCCCTTCATTAGGGTCCTGGGCAAGCCCATTAAATTTAATGACCTTGAGCAAATTAATTTGGAATGAGAGGGGTGAGCTTTTAGGAGGTAAATGACCCTACTTATCCCTCAAGAGATTTATACAATGAACTGAGAAAAAAAAACCACACAGTTTAGGTTGAACATCTCTCAGAGGGCAAATTAGAGCTCGCCCAAACTGCTCTTTCTCAAAAGGCAGGTAACGCCTGACCCAGGCTGGTAACTAGAGAATGTCCTGTGAAATCAGACGTCACAGAAGGGCTCGAGCTGGACGTGGTGCCGCGCGGGTCTGTCATCTAGCATACTGGCAGGTGAGGCAGGAGAATCGAGAGTGGGAGCCAAGGCTTTGGTAAGATCCTGTCTCAAAAATGGTCCGGGATGTCACCCACTGTGAAGGTCCCAGGCTTGATCCTCAGTACCACAAAAAGAAAAAATAAAGGCTCTGGTAATATTTTGTACTTTCTAATTTTCACAAATCAATTCTGACTTCCCTGGGAGGGAAAATAATCAACCATTCTAATTCCCAAACCCAGAGGAAATAAATGTCATAGATAAGCCGCATAAACAGCCAAAGGAACTTTGGAAATGTTTTTTCAGGTGGCCGAACGCATTTCTGGTCTCAGAAGTCACAAATAAGAAAAGCTGATGTTCAGAATAAATCCAAACCAGGCGTGACGGTTCAAGCACATTGGGGCCGTCTCGTCAGATTGTTTCAAATGAAAAAAATTTAAAGGACAGACCTGGTGGTATAGGCCTGGCATCTTAGGACTCTGGGGGCCTGAGGCAGGGGGAATCACAAGTTGGCAAGTTTAAGCGCAGCTGGACAATTTAGTGAGACCCTGTTTCAAATAAACTATAAAAAGGGGCTGGAGATGCAGCTCAAAGTGAAGGCCCTGAGCTCAATCTCCAATACCACAAAATAAATACAAATAAATAGTAAAAAAAAAAAAAATGGCTGTGGAAAGCAGTATGGAGATTCCTTACTTAAAAAGCTGGAAAATATTCCACCCAATCTAACCACACCCCTTCTGAATATCTTTCCAAGAGTTAAAAACAACATGCCCCTCCCAGACACCCATGTGTCCGCAGACCACACCTGCTACAACCTAAATCCTCTCACCAACTCCTGTTTCCTCCACTTCGTCCACATCGATGACCTGAGGGTGCTGGGGGGGAAACTTCTGCCCCGGCACTTGGAAAGACCCGGTCCTCTCCGTGGGGGGCCCCAGGGGTCCCTCGGTGGCCTCCTGGCTCGGGGAGAGGGCACTGGGCACACTGTCCGTGTCAGTGTCTCCCCTTCTTGGAGTCTTGAAGGAGACAGATGAGGTCACCGTGCCACCCAGGCCATCGAGAGTGGTCACCGAGTCGTAATCTTCATCCTCCCCATCGTAGTCCACTCCTTCGAAGTCCACATCCGCGGGGACCACACCCTTGGCCGTGGCTGGACTCCCGATCTCAAACACCCACATGCCCTGGTAGCCGACGTTGCTGCTCCTAGGGGCACAGAAGACTTCTGAAACCAAGATCTGCAAGCCTCCAATCCTAGCACTTGGGAGGCTGAGGCAGGAGGATTACCCTGAATTCGAGGCCAGCCCGAGCTATACAGTGAGTCAGGATCAGCTTGGACTACAAAGCGAGATCCTGTCTCAAAAAAAAATTTTTTTTAATTCATGTCTCAAAAATTTTTTTTGAAATCACGGGAACATTCCTAGGTACTGCTCTATTACGCCTATTCTTTTTTCCTTCATGAATAAAATAATGAGTAAGGGTAAGTTAAAGAACAAGGAAAGCGTACTTGGCCAAGTTTCCGATCGATTCTCGGTCATTTGCGAATATGTTGTAGGCTCCGTCGCTCGCCCACAGGAGACCCACCGAACCCTGGCTGAAGGAAACCACGGCGGGCACCTGGCTCTCGTCCTTCTTGGAGAACGCTGTGTAGAACTGCAGGCCGTCCTCGGGGTACAGGAAGATGGCATACGTGCTGGCTTCCGAGGAGGCCAGCACAGCCTGGAACGTGTTTCTCTGCAAAGAGGCGTTGTTAAGATCCAGTCACCTAACAACACACGGATGGATCTCAAAATTCACTCCTATCATCTCAGTACTCTGGGAAGCTGAGGCAGGAGGATCCCACGTTCAAGTCCAGTCTGAGCAATGCAGCAACTTACAGAGACCCGATCTCAAAATCAAAACTTAAAAATAAAGGAAGAAAAAAAATGAAACTGCAGATGCAGCTCAGTGCAGAGGCTTTGGGTTCAATTCCCAACTACAAAATGACTTATTAATTTTTAAAAAGTTATTTCACAAAAACGCTGGAAGACCACATCCCTGTGGCCATACGGGGAGGGCCAGAGACAGCGCGTTTCTGTGTGTGTGCCCGATTCCGCCTGAGCTCTGCAGCCCAGAGAAGGAAACCGCAGGTCCCGCGCTCAAGGATGCAGGCGGGTGGCCAACAGGGAGGGTGTTTAAACTTTTTTAAAAATGTATTACAGGGGCTGGCAGCGCAGTGCAGCGAGTACAGTGCTCACACAAAGGCCTGGGCTCAATCCACAGCCGGGTGTGATGTTACAGGCCTATCATTCCAGCCATCTAGGAGGCTGAGGCAGGAGGACCCCAAGTCTGAATCCCACCTGTGCAACTTAGTGACTTAATGAGATCCTGTCTCAAAAAAGAAAAAATGTACACTGGGAAAATAGCTCAGTGTGAACACCTGGGGCTTGACCCCTAATACCACAAGAAGGAAGGAAAAAAGCCAGGCCAAGAGATGATGTTACATGGTAAAAAAGGGGGGGGGGGTGGGACTGGTAAAATGTGCCCCTCCATGTCCTTCTCCTGACGGCAGACAGAAGGCTTGGGGCTAGCCTCTAAGGAAGCAGGGACATTGTTAACATGACGAGCAGGGTAGGGTGAAATATGAAGAAATAAAGATCTGGCCCCCCAAAAAAAGGTGTCCAGCCTTTTGTGCTAGCCTAGCCCTGCCGGGCTTGTCTGTGGGGACATTGGGAACAGACATCTGGAAAGGCTTGAAGCCCCTGGCTGCAGCGTTCACACTCATCCTGAAGGCGGGAGAGTGCATTAGAAGCTGAGGAAACGTCACCAGGCCTAGCGGAACTTCCTGGGACAGGCCTCCGTTTCTCTGGGAAAGCCACGCCCCGTACCCGGCGGCACTGTGCACCCGGGCACTCCCCAGGCCACGACCCCACACTATGATGGATGTTTCCATGTTAGCAAGTTATGACCTTAAACTTAACCCCCCTCAAAATCATGCCCCTGGCTTTGAACCCACTAGTCCCATCAGCTTTGCCACTTCCTGAGGCGGTTCTGGGGGTCCTCCCTCCCCATGAGGCATTAACAAAAGCACCATGAGCACGCTCTGCCCCAAGGTCGAAATATGATCGAGAAAGGTCAGCCCGGCGGGTGGATTCAGAACACGGGGGGAGCTAAGACAGCAGAACTGAAGACACCGGCGAGACAGGGCTTCCAGACCTGCTTCGGGAAGTGGTACGCGCAAGGTCGGGGGGTCTGGGGGAGATTTACGACACTGTGTGTCTTTTGCTGTAATAAACTTTATTTTGAGACGTGGTCTCGATCTGCGGTCCAGGCTGGCCTTGTGTGGCCTCTCCTCTGGCGGCTCCCCCTGGAGCACAGACATGGACAGCCCGGCAGAGCCACAGCAGCCAACCTGGTGGATCTGACACTGGAGCATCTGCCTTATCCATGACACAGAAAGACAGGATGTCACCAGACTGGCCAAAGCCGGGGACCCTGGCTCAGACCCACTGCACCCAGCCTGAGGCAGCACTCACCTGGCCCTCCTGGGCTGGGTCCCCGCTGGGCCCTCGGTAGGGGGCCACCGATAACCAGGTGACCACCACCACGCTGCTGGGCTGGAAGGACACGTCTGGGAAGCCCCTCTGCACGCACTCCGAGGCCAGCTGGGTGACGGCGGGGGACAGGTCCTCGCGGTAGTACACCTTGCCGAGGCCATCAGTGGTGTCCAGGTCGGCCAGGAAGGGTGCCACAGCGCCGAAGGTGGGCGGAAAGAGTCCGGGGTGGGACTCCCCGGAGGGAGGTTCACTCATGGCCACGATGCCATTAGTGGTGACCTGTAGGACCCACATGTGGTTAAAGTCAGGGGTACTAAGGGTTCCCTTCCCTAGGGTGAGCACCACTCAGGAAACACGTCCCCGGAGCCCATGTCACGCAAAACGCCACAGACATGGAGTGAGGTGGGACCCAACGCTCAAGCCCAGCCCCACTATGCCAGCAGGAATCCCAGCATGGCTTCCAGCAGGCCCCGGTGCCGCGGGCGGGGCTGTGTCCTTCCGTGTCCTTCCCGCCTCAAGCCAGGCAGCAAGAGGAAAGGGCACTGTTTGCTGCCAGGCATTATCCAAACACGCACCATCATGGAAGCCTCATTCATTCACTCATCATCAGCCGAGTATCATGGTACGGGGCTGTAATCCAGCCCTACGGGAGGCTGAGGCAGGAGGATCGCAGGTTCCAGCCCAGCCTTGGCAATTTAGTGTCTTGGCGGGACCCTGTCTCAGAATCACAAATAGGGGCTGGAGGAACAGAACACAGATCTGGGAAAGAGGCACGAGGCTCTAGTCTTCTCAGCACCTCGTAAATGAGGCGTGGTGGTGCAGGCCTAGAATCCCAGCACTCAAGAGGCTGAGGCAGGAGTATTGTTGTGTGCTCAAGGCCAGCCTGGGTTCCATAGTAAGTTCAGGACCAGCCTGGGTTCCATAGTAAGTTCAGGACCAGCCTGGACTACAAAGTGTGGCCCTATCTCGTAAATAAATATCAGAACTAAGAAAGCCGGAGGCTGAGGTGTAACTCCTCAGTAAAAGTGGCTGCCTAACAAATGCAAGGCCCTGGGTTCAATTCCCCAGCATCACATTAAAAAATTAGCCAGGTGTTCTGGCTCATGCCTGAAATCCTGGCGTTAAGGAGGCTAAAGCAGTAGAACTGAAAGTTCTAGCCCCAGTCACTAGTTACGGGCAATTAAGTAACTTACTGAAGACCATGCCTTAAACAATAAAAAAGGGGCTGGGGATGCAGCTCGGTGCGACTGTCCTGGGTTCAGTCCCCAGGACTGTAAGAAAAATAAGGAGAAACCACTGCCCACGGGCCTGTGCTGCGTACTGTGGGCACAGCAGTGAACAGGCAGGCCTGGCCTTCAAAGAGCACCTGTTCTGGGGGGGGGGGGGGGTCACACACAGGAACGGCGTAACATGTCACAAAGTAAACGGGCATGGGGCAGCACCACGTCACCTAGAGCAGCTGAGTGGCGATTCGGCAGCTCACCCGCACTGTTCTTGTGTCCCAGGCCCCTGGCCAGCCCCAGGACTCCAGGTACTACCAATATCCATACTCTTCTCGGTGGCAGGATTAGCTCAATTACCTGATCTGCCCAAAGTCCCTAAGTATTAAGTGAATTTGAACCTGGGAATCCGCCTCCAGCATCACCATCCTGAGACCACCTCCGCTCTCCCCCAGGAAGGTACCACTGAGCCAACCATTTTACTAAGTTTTTGTTGTTTTTTGAGACAGGGTCTCACTCTGTAGCCCAGACTGGTTCTGAACTCACTATGGAGCCCTGGCTGGCCTTGGACTCATGGTAATTCCCCTGCTTCCCGAGTGCTGGGATTACAGGCATGAGCCACCATGCCGGATTTACGTGGTGCTGGGGAATCGAACCCAGGGCCTTATGCTTGCCAAACAACTGTGCCATTCCTCCAGTCCATGAACTTTTTGAGATAAGGTCTTGCTAACTGCTACATTCCCAGGTTGGGCTGAAACTTGTGAACCTCCTGCCTCAGCCTCTCAGAGCGCTGGGATTAAGTATCGGCGTTCGCCACTACACCTGGCTCATGACCACTTTTCTTACTCAGTAAAACCTATACTCTTTGGGAAAACAAGGAACAAACTGGGCCCAGTTGTACAGGCCTGTAATCCCAGCACTTTGGAGGCTGAGGCAGAAAGAATGTCATAAATTTGAGGCCAGCCTGGGCTCCACAGTGAATTTAGAACCAGCTTGGATAACAGAGTAAGGCATTATCTCCAGGAAAAAAAAAGAAGAGGAATCCATAGATGTGGTTTGATGCTGTGGTGCAGATCTGTACAAATCTATACTCCCAGGAACTTATGAGGCCGAGGCAAGAGGATCATGACTTCCAGGCCAGCTTGTGCAACACAAAGACCTTGTCTCAACTATTTTTTTTAAAAAATCCATAATCCCTTCTTTATATTCTCAAATCACGTGGAGATTTTCTAAATGGCCTCTTGTTTCAGTTTCTTAAGAGGCTACTGATTGTGAACACACAGATCTTACAGAGCTACTGGGCTGCCCAGGAGCGGTCCGAGTGACCCCGGCAGCCCCATCTCCCCCTCTGACTCCCACACCCTCATAAAAACAGGGGGACTTGAGAGTCCACCGCCCCTGCCCAGAGCCTGGTCCACACTTCCAGATGGTGGAATACTCATCTGATGATTTGTTGAATGAATGAATGAGGCTTTGAGCCCAGATGGGGGAAAAACCCCAGAGCTTTGGAAGTTCACTGTGGACTTAAAACTTTTTTTTTTCCAAACTTCACGGGCTGGCCACTCCTTCCATGCATGACACACTTCCCAGCAGCACCTGGCCTAGCAAGACTTCTAAAATACACAGGAAAGGGAGTCAGGCCCCGTGGGCAGGATCCCGCACCCGGGTCCCAGGAGGAGCCGCCCTGTGGCAGGGAGCGTGGGAAAGAAGTGGCCCGGCCAGCAGCTGGTGGGAGAGATCCCACGGAGGCCATGGGCACACAACCACGGTTCAAACCGCTGTGTTTCAGCATTTTAATCAGGCTGTGACCATCTGGCAAATGGGCATAGGGGTGGTTCTGTTTTCACAGGGAATCCCTGTTTTTCATTTTGGTTTTTTGGAGACAGGGTCTCACTCTGTAGCCCAGGCTGGTCCTGAACTCACTGTGGAGCCCAGGCTGGCCTTGGACTCAAGACAATCCGCCTGCCTCAGCCTCCCGACTGCTGGGGTGACAGGCGTGCGCCACCACACCCAGCTTATGTGGTGCTGGGGAATGGAACTCGGGCACTTAGCACTTGCTGAGCCATTCCTCCAGCCCCAAGGGAATCGCTGTTTTGGAAACTGGGCTCAGACAGCCGCATCAGGAGTAGTCCAGGGTATGTGGGCAAAGAGCGCGGATGTCCAGGTGGCCACTGGGAAGCGGCTTCCCAGCCAGCAGGGGGAGGGGGTGCCTCCCCCTGGGTCCTCTGGGAGAATGCAAAAGGACCCCGCAGGGAAACTCGGCAGGTCTGCCCAGAGTTTTATGAGATTCTTAGGATTCTTAGGATTTTTTTTTTCACTCCTGGGGATTGAACCGGGTCTGCAGGAACTCCACCAATGAGCTACATATGAGCTACATGCTCAGCCTTTTTTTTTTCTTTTCTTTTTTTTTTTTTGGAAATAAAAATCAATGGGAAACATGCGCACTATTTCTTTATATTAGACTTGGGGTCCAGGCAGCCAATGAACAAGCTGCCCGGGGCAGCACCATCACCCGTCCTCCCAACCTCCTAGGCTGCCTCCCCTTCTTGGCTAGCAAGTTGTAGGCACTCGCTGCCCCTTCCTCCCCTCTCTGCCCTGGGGTTTCTGAGGGTCGCTGTGGAGGTGTGGATCTGGAGTGTCCCCCAAAAGCCTCGTTCCTATGGATACCGAGTTGGGCTGGGAGGTGGGGCCTGGCTGGAAGGGGTGGAGGCGTGCTCCTGACCTGGGGTGGTGGGGGGGCACAGCAGGCTGGCTCTGCCCTTCTCCCCATCCCCCTCTCTCTTCCACCATGATGTGAAGATCCCTGCTGCTGGAGCTCTGGCTCCCACCATTTTCCACCCGCCCACCTGTGAGTGGACTGTGACCTTCTGAAACGGAGCTACACTAAACCTTTCCTCCCCTAAATTTGTGGATGTCAGGTATTGAGTCACAGCAACAAAAAAAGTAACTAAGACAGTCACGGCACTGGGCAGCTAGTTGAGAAGCACAAGACACTGGGACAAAGCAGATTCAGCAATCCAACAGCACAGGCTGGGGCACAGCTCCGGGGTGACCGTGCTTGCCTAGCATGTCCAAGGCCCCAGGTTCGATTCCCCAGCACTACTTAAAAAATTATCAGGGCTTGGTGGCAAATCCCTGTAATCCCAGCACTCAGCAGGCTGAAGCAGGAGGATTGCCATGAGTTCAAGACAAGCCAGGGCTACATAAGTGAGTTCAGGACCAGCCTGAACTACAGAGCAAAACCCAGTATCAAGAAAAGAGAGAGAGAGAGGTCATGGAGAGCCACAGAGCCTTGGGTGCCCTGGGTCTAGAAAGAACCAACTATTCAGCCCAGTATTACACGGCAGATACCAGGATCTGTTCTCCGCACTGGCACGGGTTCAGAAGGCTTGTGGGTTATGCAGCGTGGATCCCGGTGCTGGGAGCAGAAGCTGGAGTAAGCATACAAGGGCTGAAAAAACATCTGGCCTAGCAAGCGCTAAGTACCTGAGTTCGATTCCCCAGCACCACAAAAGCTGGGCATGGTGGCCAACGCCTGTAATTCCAGCACTCAGGAGGCTGAGGCAGGAGGACTGGCGTGAGTCCAAGGCCAGCCTGGGCTCCATCCTGAGTTCAGGACCAGCCTGGGCTACAGAGCGAGACCCTGTCTCAAAAAAAAAAAAAAGTCTAGATACTGCCTACAGTTACTATGGGTCCCCTCCTCCTCGGAAAGTCCCACTGTGTCCTTGACACAACTTTCATTTACTTATTTATTTACTTACTTATTTAAGCCTGGAGAGACAGTCTTGCTCTTTAGTCCAATCGAGTCGTGAGCTCACTATGTAGCACAGGCTGGCCTCAAACTCACAGCAATCTTCCTGCCTCAGCCTCTGGAATGCTGGGATTACAGGTGTACATCAACATACTCAGCTGTTTTTTTGTTTTGGTTTGGTTTGGTTTGGTTTTGGTTTTTTTTTTTTTTTTTTTAGTGTGGTACTGAGGGAGAAGACTCAGGGTGTTGTGCGTGCGAGGCCGGGCCTGGTGCCTAACCCCCTGACCTACACTCCCCAGTCTCCCCTCCTTCCTTTCTCAAATTTCTAGTACTGCGAATCAAACCCAGGAGTACACTACCGTTCGCTGAGCTACATCCGCAGCCCTACTTTATTTTGAGACAGGCTCACACTAGGTCACCAAGTTGCCCACGTGGGACTCATACTTGAGATCCTCCTGACTCAGCCTTCCTTAGTGCTGGTATTGCAGGCCTTCCTCACCTCCGTCAGCATCTCAGGGCCTGGCTCCCACCGCAGATCCCACAGCAAAGCCCTCGGGGACTAAAGTGTCCCTGAAAAGTCCCGCCTGAGCATGTGTGCGGAGCTGAGGATCCCAATGATTACAAGGCCACCGAACTTCAGTGTACCTCCAGTTTACGGCTACTTTGCACTCAGGAGCTAAAATGTGTTTACTGAAAATCACCCATTTTCAATTCCTTTAGATAAGACCCTGAAGTCCTGCTCCAGGCACCAGCACGGCACCATTCCAATGTCCTTTGCAAAGTTCAGTCTTGTGCTGGGTGTTTCTAGCAGGACCTAAGGGCCCTCTGACCCTCCCCCTGGCCCCAGGGTCCCCGACAAACACTCCTGATTTTCATCAGCTGCTCTGGGGCAGAACATGTCAAACATGTCACAGACTGACCCCTGAAGCCCTCCTGGGAGCACTTGGGGTCACAGCTGCTTCCAGTTACATTACAATAGTTTCCTGGGAGGGAGGGGGGTGCGGTGAGGATCTCACAGATCCTGTCCTTCTGTTTGTCCCTGAGGGGAAGGCACACCCAGCACCAGCACTGGAGAAAGACCACTTGCCCAGGCTTAGCACACACAAGTGGACGTTTCCCATAGACTCCTTATGTTTAAATGTGCAGTGAAAGCTAGGTATGCTAAATCTCAAAAAGATTTTTTTAGGAACTGAGACAAGAGTATAGAACAAGGGGAAGAGGGGTGTATTTACACATAAATGTTTGTGTATCTGGCAAGATCTCTGGAAGGGTTTTTGTTTTTTAAGCAGCAACAGTATCTCTAGGGAGTCGATTTGGGGCTAGGGAACAGCAAGCAGGAAACTTTATCTTCCAAAGATTTTCACAAGTTGTTTTTTTAATGTCTCTGAATGTAGCATTATCCCCCAACGTAATTATAAAATTCTACATGTTTTCTTAGAGGGAAAAAGTTTAATGGGAGTATTTTCAAGATAGGATTCTCTTACGACGTGATTTTCACGGTGTTTCTCAGGAAATGCAGAGAGAAAAATGAGTCAAACTGCGTAACGGAAGACTGTTAAAGGCAAGCTGAGCCTGGTGGCCTTAGGCCTGTAATCCCAGCACTCTGGGAGGCTGGGGCAGGAGTCTGGGGCGGGAGCATCGCAATTTCCAGCCCAGTCTGGGCAATGGAGTGATTTATCCAGATTCTATTTCAAAATCAAAACTCAAAAAAAAAAAAAAAAAACAGCTGGGGGCCTAACTCACCTTGAGTTTAATCCCCAGTACCACACATCACACAAAACACATCAAAGGCGGAGATGTGACATTCTGTAGAACCTAAGTAGTGTCTTGATACATGGAGATTTTTATTTGATAGTACTGGGTTGAACTTAGGGTGTTCACACTGAGCTACAGCCTGAGGCTTTACATTTTTATTTGTATTTTAAATTTAAGGCAAGATCTCACCAAGTTGCTAAATTGCTCAAACTGGGCTTGAACTATGATCCTCCTGCCTCAGCCTCCCAATGTGCTGGGATGACAGGAGCGCACCAGCTTTAGGCAGCAATTCCTAAATAAATCAATGAACCGAAAAGGGAAGACACAGTGAAAACGTGCAGTCCTTTCTGAAGTCCTGACTGGAGAAGGTTTTAGCTTAAAGGGCAGCTGGCGGGGGTGGGGGTGGGGGGGCACACTGGAGTAATGGCTCAGTGGTTAAAGCAAGGACTCGAGTTCTATTTCCCAGCACCAGATAAACCGGGCGTGGTGGTGCACACCTGTAATCCCAGCACATGGGAGGCCGAGTCAGGAGGACTCCCTTGCGTCCAAGGCCAGCCTGGGCTCCGCAGCGCATTCAGGACCAGCCTGGGGATGTCAGAGGTTGCACAGGGGCCGGGCAGGACTTGATAATAGGGAATTACCACTTTTGCTACGTGTGGTAATAGTACAGTGGTCACGTAGGAAACATCCTGTTCTACGGATGGGAAGCCCAGTATGCAGGCCAGGTCTGCCTGTCTGTCAGTCTGTCTCTCTCCCTTTCTCTCCCCTCTTTCGTGCACCCTGCTCCACACTGAACTCCCACCGTGGCTTCTCCGTTCAGCTCCGGCGCATGCCTGTCCTGTCGGGTGGGTCATTTGTCAGTACTGGCAAGCGGGGAACTGCACCGGCGCAGATCGCCACAAGAGCGATCACTGCTTTTCTTGGGATCTGAAGAACAAAAAAAAAAATCTCTCGAGTAGCTGAAGAAGCGTCACCTGGCCACCACCCCCCACCCACCTGCAGTCCCCTGCCTCCTTTATAACTCAGTCTCGGTTCTGTCCCCCAGCACCACTTAAAAACTAGCCAGATGTGACAGTGCATGCCTGTGATCCCAGCACTCAGGAGGCTGAGGCGGGAGACTGTCCTGAGTCCAAGGCCAGCCTGGGCTCCATAGGGAGTTCAGGACCAGCTTGGGCTATGGAGCGAGACCCTGTTTCAAAAATAAATAAACAAAAATTTCAAAATATAAACTTACTCTTGCGGTGGGTGGTAGCCACCTTGCCACTTCATGAAATTCTTTTTTAAATTTCTTTTCTTTTCTTTTCTTTTTTTTTTTGAGGCAGGTTCTCTTTGGTAGTCCTGGCTGGTGCTGAACTCACTGTGGAGCCCAGCCTGGCCTCAGACTCACAGCAATCCTCCTGCCTCAATCTCCCGAGTGCTGGGATTACAGGCGTGTGCCACCATGCCCAGGTTATGTGGTGCTGGGGAATCAAACTCAGGGCCCTGCGCTTGCTAGACAAGCACTTTAACCGCTGTGCTGTTCCTCCAGCCCCACGAAATTCTTTTCTCCTATACCGCCTTGCCTCTCCACAACCGACTCTGCTGGCTTCGGGCACACTTCTGTGAGGTGCCAACTGCGCCTGGTAGCAAGAGTGTGTACGGTACTGTCATCTAGATTACGGCAGAAGTCAGGCCTTGGTGTGGGCCACACTTAGGGAAACTGAGGCAGGAATGTCGCAAGTTCAATCCCAACCTGCACAACTGGGCAATTCAACAAGAGCCTGTCTCAAAATCAAAACCAGGGCTGGGGAATGCAGCTCGGTACGAAGTCTCTGGGGTCAGTTCCCTGCACAGAAAAAACACGGGTAGTTTACTCTGGATACTTCAGACAAGGGACACTGGTGAACCAAGCACGGTCATTGTCCACCCCGTCGGAGGTCAGCATGGACAGTGTGAAGAGCTGCTAACCTTGCCACCACTGGCGCAGCGTCCAGGAGGGTCAGGGGGGTGTGCTGGCTCCTTTTGGGCATGTTTGAAAACATTTCGGATTTTTTGAAAATGAGAAAATGTCCATCTAAGGATGAACAGGTTTAATCCGCCACTGTTTAGGGGTTGAGAGCCAAGTGTCTTCCTAACCAGTCCCACAGTGGGCAGTGTCGGGCGCAGCGCTGGGGGGCGGGGGGTGCTTTGCACGCCGAGCCTAGCAGTCACAGGAATAGGGGCGGCTAGAACATGAAGAGACAGGTGCACCTGTAATCTCAGTTACCCAGGAGGCTGCAGCAGGAAGACGCTAAGTCCAAGGCCAGTCTGAGCAAAACTTAACAAGGTCCTGTCTTGAAAATAAGATAAAATGTAAAACTGTGCTGACTTTCCATCCCAAAATGGGAGGTCATTCCTTGGGGACATGAACCTCACCCACAGGAAGCCTGTAATAGCCCCAGGAGAAGTCGTAACTGCCGTAACACCTGCCCCTTCTGGGCCAAATTTCCCAGCAAAGCCCTGTCCTGCCCGTGAGCCAGCCGGAGTCACAGAAGGTGAGGCCAGATGCCTGCGACCAGTCTGCTCTGGAGTTCCCAAAACGGCCTCAGGGCCCCTTTCTACTCTGAACGGCTTTTAAATATTCTGCAAAGCGTGCACATGTGTATAAATTGTTACAAGCAATATTTATATGAGAAAAATCACAGCTGAAAAAACATTTACATATTTATACATTTAACCGATGAAATCAGCCAGGTGCGATGGCGCCTGCTTGTAATCCCAGAACTGTGGGAAGCTGAGGCATGAGGATCCCAAGTGTGGGCCCAGCCTGGGCAACTGAGCGACTCAGTGAGATTCTATCTCGAAATCAAAAAATTACAAAGGGCTGGGGATGTAGCTCCACGTGATGGACCTGGGTTCAATGCCCAGTGATACGAAAAATAAATAAATGAGGGCTGGAGGAATGGGTCAGAGATTAAAATACTTGCCTAGTAAGCACTAAATTCCTGGGTTCAGTTCCCCACCCAGCACCGCATAAACTGGGCGTAGAGGTGCAAATCTGTAATTCTGTAATCCCAGCACTCAGGACGCTGAGGCAGGAGGCTACACTCGGCTTCTGTGGTACTGGGTAATCGAACCCAGGGCCTTGTGCGTGCTAGGCAAGCACTTTAACCACAGAGCTACGCTTCCAGACTCTAAATTGTGTATTTTTGAAACCAATTTTTGCTAAGTTGTCCAGACGGGGCTGGAATTTCCGATCCTTTGGCCTCAGCCTGCCAGAAGGCTGGCACTGCAGGCGGGCACCGCCACACCAACGCCTGCCTGCCTTCCTCAAGTCCCGTGCACCCTGCA
>PVKB01006545.1:0-58729 GCA_004027205.1 Ctenodactylus gundi
GGGGGGGGGGGGGGGGGGGGGGGGGGGGGGTAGGATTTTCACTTTATTAAAAAGACAAGAGAAGCCAGAAGGAGAAATTCTCCGCCTTCGCGCCCTTGCCTCTGGAGCGCGAGGGTGGCTGACGGGGGATCTGGGCCTGCTGTTCCCTGGTCGGTCTCTTCCTGAAGGACTCCTGCGGGGCGGGAGTCACACCCCGATTGACCCTTGTGAGGGAAACCGTGAACTTTCGCTTGGCGTCATTTGCTTCTTAATTTTAATTTTCTGGAAGGTTAAAGCAGAGTCTTTTGAGGCTGACCCCTGGTCTTAGGATTCCAGGCCTGTTGCTTCCTGCCTGGGCATCCTTGGACGGGTTCCCTCGCCTTTCCGTGCTGTGGCTTCCTGGATGGGATTCGGGATCGCAGTGGATCCCCTTCCGTGGTGAGGATGGAAGGAGACACGCATGACATAAAGCTCCTCACACAGCTCTGGCGCCTCGTGTCTGCTGTGGGTTGGATCTGCCGTGTCCCCCAAAGCCCCAGGTACTGGATGCTGTGAATCATCTGTGGAGCCGTGTGCTGTAAGGAGACTGAGACCTAGTCTCCAGGGGTGGATGGTGTGTGTCGTATGTTACAGGCATGTGGTGTTACAGGTGTGTGGTAGATGACAATATGTCAGGCATGTAGTGTGGTAGGGCCTTAAGCCTGGAACGCTGTGGCTAGATCCAGAAGAGGCCGATCACTGGCACAGGGCCGGGATTGAGATAGCTGCTCCCTCTCTCTCCCTGGGGCCTTGGCTTCCTGTTTGCAAGCCGGGCAGACCTGCCTCCACCTGCACCTGTGCCTCTGCCGTGTGCTTCTCCTGTTTCCAGCCAGCCAGGAATGGACTGTGTGAAACCTTCTGAAACTGTGAGCTAAAATAAATTTTCCCTCCTTAAATTGAGGATGTCATGTATTCTGTCCCAGCAACAAAATAACTCAGGCAGCAAGTGACCATATTGGGCCTCCCAGCACCAGGCCCAGGGAAGTCCCCTTCACAGGCTGCTTCTCAGGCTCCTGACCTACCATGTTCTGCATACAGTAGGTTCACAATAATTAGAATCGAAAGCATTGCAGCCAATCTCATTATTCAGTTGCATGATCTGTAGAAAGAGCCCTGAACTTGGAGTCAGAAGACCTAAGTGTCAACCGAACTCTGGTGGCCAGACAGGTGACTCAGTTCTGATGCGTTGGAAGGGAAATGAAGGTATTTGCTCTCTTCCGGTCTCTGCGTGGATTGAGTTAAAAATGCCTCAGTAAATATTAAATTTCCTCACAAGCTGTGAACTACTACACACATAAGATGTTGTTCCTCCTATTCTTTGTATCCTGAAGTTCCTTAATCTTATCACTACAGTAAAGCAGTGATTTTTGTTGTTGTTGTTGTTGTTGTTGTTGTCGGGTAGGAGGATTATACTACTTGCTTCTCAGATTCTTTTTAAGGAAATGATAGGAGGAAAACACAGGCTCTCTCCTTTCTCTAGTCTTACTGCTCGGCACAGACTTGAGCTAAGTAATCTCTTCCTTTCAGCAAGCAGAGTTTTTTTGTCAGGTGCATAAATCAATGAAAGTGGAGCTTCCTTGTGTGTACAGTAACCCCTTTATCTGTGAGGGATGCATTCCAAGGAACCACAAATGTTACAGAGCTCTATATATACTTTTTTCCTAAACGAAACATTTCTGTAATAAAGCTGAATTTATAAATTAGTAAGAGATTAGCAACAGTGACTAATAAAATAGATTATACTGTAATTTAATTGAAGCCTCAACCACTTACACTCATGCTGATAACCCAGACAGCAAATGACTAACAGGTGAGTAGCATATAATTGGATGCATTGGAGAAAACGGTAATTCACATCCTCGGCAGGAAGGAGTGGAGTAGCACAAGATTTCATCATGCAACTCAGAATAATACACAATTCAAAACTTAGGTAGTGACTGTTTCTGGAATTTTCCATTTACTATTTTTGGTGATGGCTGACCATGGGTAATTGAAACCACAGAATGTAAAACCTTAGGAAAAAGCACCATAAATACTTGTATAAAGATTTATCATATGCTATAACTAGCCTATGGCTGCAAAGACATTGTTAAGGTAGATTTGAAAGGTAGGTAATACCAATGTAATATGTAATTTTAATGTGTGTATTTGACTGAGTCAGGGAAGCTCAGATACCTTTGTCTGGTTGAACCTGATTTCTAGTTGTTTGCCTGCGGGGATGTTACTTTATGAAATTAGTAAGAATTCAGCAAAGTGTATCACCCTCCTCGTTGTAGATGGGAATCGCCCAATCCGCTGAGAGAACGAGGGAGTTTTCCTCCGCCTCCTCTCTATTATTTTGCCTCACTGTCTGATCGGGTCATCTCGTCTCGTCTCACCTCCTGCCTGTGCACAAGGATTTACACCATCAACCCCCTTGTTCTCAGGCCTTTAAACTCAGCCTGGTTATGTTACCAGCTTTCTTGGGTCTTGAGCTTGTAGGTGGCAGGTTGTGGAAACAATCCCTGTCATATTTGGGGGAGGGGGGGAGTGTATGTGTATCTGACTGTCTGTCTGCCTGCCTGCCTGTCTGTCTGTCTGTCTGTGTAAAGACCTAGAACTTGAATTGAAACCCAGACATTTTACCCAGAAGTGTGCGGTATTCTCTCTACTCTGCTATTTCTCGAGATTAATCCCAGGGATGGGAGCAGCAGCTAACACCACTTTCTACATTATAAGCAGGACTCTAAGCACATCTCACAGACCAGTTTATTTAATCCTTGCCTACTAAAGTTTGGACATTATCTGTCCTGCAGAAGTCCAGGTACTGAAGGCTGTTTCCCAGGGTAGTGCTGTTGGGAGGTGGTAAAACCTTTAAGAGGTGGGCGCTACTGAGAGACTCTTCAGTCAGGGGGGTGCACCCCTAGAGGGGATTGTGGAATACCTTGCGCTTCATTTTTCTCTTGCTTCCTGCCTGGTGAGGTAATTTACTACTTGAAGTTGTCCCCACCACCTCCAGCAATAGGTCCACCTGTTCTTGGACTGGAACCTCAAGAACCATGAGTTACACAGACCTTTTTTTTCTTACAAGTTACCCACCTTTGGTATTTTGTTACAGGAGCAGAAAGCTGACACAGAACTATCGTCTGACAAGATCAGTATTTCTGCCACTTCCCACATAACTTAGAGAAGCGCAGTGACTTACCCTGTGCAGCCATGTTCCTTGTTGCCCTCCAGGTCTTATCAAACAGCAACTCGGAGGGAAAGCGAAGGATATTGTTTTCCTGAATGCTAGCAGTTTGATAAATAGCATAATATCGCAATTATCAATTCCTTCCAGAAACACAGAAATGACTATTGATGTCCTAAGAGATCTTCTGAGTCTCAGAAAGATGATTTTATACCTGCTTCCCAAGGTGAAACATTTCGGAGCCCAGGATGTGTTACTCTAAGGTCCAAAGATAGGAAAGTCACTTCTAATTAGATCAAGTGTCTAGCAATGGAAAGTTTCATGTTTTGTGTCATGAGACAAAAAAAAGATGCATAATGATGACAAATATAACTACTTGGAGAGAAATAATGGCTCAAATTGCATTGCAAATCAATTACATTTTTTTCCTTCAAAGAGTCTGGAAAGAGATCCTCATTGTCTTGAATGTTACAGTTTTATGGTGACAGAATGTTACAGAGGGAAAGAAGAATGCAAGGCCTTTCTTAAGAGTTTACCTTGTTCTACATTGGAAGGAAAAATAAGTCTGGAGAGGGCATCTTCAGAGAAGGGGCAAGCCAGGACAGGGATTCTTGGCCAGAGAGCATTTTGGGTGCCTGACGTGAAAAATGGTTTTGTTCTGTTGTTGGTTTGGTTTGCTTTGCTTTTTGATTTGATGGGTTGATTTGGTTTTTTTGTTTGTTTGTTTGTTTTTACAGTACTAGGGAACCTGGATTGTGCATACTAGGAAAGTGCTCTACCGCTGAGTTACATGCCCCACCCCCAGGTAGCTTTTTTTAAAGCTGTCATTCCATAATACTATGGCTAGCTCCCCTGGATCATTGCTGGAATGACACACAGCAACAATAAATAAATACCCAAAGGTGTCATGAGCTGCAGTGAAACTTAAAGTCATGTGATCATCAGTGTTTCTTTAGTATGACCTAGAACCATAGTCATTCCTTCTGGTCTACCATAGGCCCCACAACTGGGATATAACACACAGTTTTAAGTTTGACTTTTGCTGAGCTGAGAGATTAAATGTTGGATCTTCAAAATAATCATATGGGTGGAAAGATTACCAAACAGGCAAGTGTACTCCCAGAGACACTTTTTTGGAGGAATTGTAGGAGATATTTAATATCTCAGCTCACTGAAGGTGAAAAACTAGAGAGAAAGAGGAAATTAATTACTTCTAGGAGCGGAAACCACCTCTTTCATTCATTTCCTCTAACACTTGCACAGAGGGGTATGTGTGCATGAGGGCACGGGCACCTGCAGGGAGGAAGAGGGAGGACCTCTTAGAAACAGCTCCAGAGCTGGTAAGATAATTTACAAAAATAAATTGTAAGAAAGTTACTGAGTTATGCAGTGACTTTTGATCTTTCCTCGATAAAACAAGTTATTTGGTCTCAATAATCTTTTCTCCTTTATATTTTTAGACATAGCTCTTAAATGATGATTCTTTTCATGTGTTTAAACAGAGAGTTTCTTTGTATCTTTCTGGCTAATGCTTTCAACAAATGATGCCCCCCCCCAAAAAAAAAAGCCCCAGAATGAACCCCAGTGGCCATGTCTTTGTAAATTATCTTCACCACAGTCATTGGTCCAGGAAGGAGTCAATCAGAAATCTTTATCATTTTTATTATTTTTTCTTGTGAAAGCGGAAGTGGGAAAGGGGCTAGTGACAGAGCTACCTCATGGGAAACACTGAAGTAGTTATTGTCATATTCCTTCCATTATTTGAACCACCTTAATAACCTCCCACGAGGTCCCCATTTGGCTGAAGGCATCCAGTCCACTAAAGGGAGTGTGAGTTTGCATAGTCCTAGAAGAGAGCGCTAGTAACACACAGGACCTTGGTTTTAGTTGCTTCTAAAATTCGACTCTATGACTGTTATTCCCATAATTTTATTACTCATCTTCTTCCTTCCATTATTTAAAAGCCCTGGTGGTCTTCAGTGGGTTCCCAATAATGCGATTAAGTTTGTCACCAGTGTCTTAGTTACGTATTGGTTGCCGTGACAAAATTCCTGACATCTACAGTTTATGGGAGAAAAGATTTATTTAGCTCACAGTTTCAGAAGGTGTCTCTCACACACAGGCCATTTGTGGGGCCGCTGGCAACAGTGGAGGTACAAGGCAGTGACAGAGGCTGGAGACCCGCTCACCCCATCACAGACAGAAGCAACTGAGTCAGGAGCAAAGACCGTGAGTCTCCTGGGGAAGAAGCTGCAACAATGTTTCTTCTTCCTTCCTGTACTTAGGACAGAGATGCCAGTTGCCAACCCCCCCCCCCCCCCAACAACAGGGCCGGTGGGCTTCCCTCATTTCCTGGTCCACAGATCAGTAACAAAATAGCTGAAATCTCTACACTGCCCCGCTCCCCGGTCCCAACAGATTGTAACAGTCCCTCTAGGTTAAACCCCAAACATCTCCCCTTTCCAGGCAAGCTCTGCCTCCCAATAACACACAGTTCCAAATACATGAGGCTCTTGGGGGACACTCAATATGCAGACTGTAGCAACCGGAATCTAACAGAGCTCAAAAATAACACACCCTACTAGCCCAATAGAGCCCAGTAAACTGAAGAATCCTCCCTTTGGATAAAACAACCCTGAGCGTGATGTTTCAGGTCCAACTGTAGGAGCTTACATACGCTTTCACTGACAAGCCTTGCATGGGAAAACTGCTGTCCCCAGACAAGACCCGCAGCGCAATCCATTCCTGACAGTCTCAGGAAGGAGTTGCAGCCGGGGACTCGGGCCTCCACAGTAAATGATTGCATACCTGACCGTGACCTTCAGTTCACTTGCCGTCTTCACTGATCACCTTGACACCTGCCAGCTCTTCTTTCTCAGGTTCAGCTCTAGAAATAAACCAGTCAGTGAAAATGGGATTTCTATTCAGATTAAATCTTGCAGAACACATTGCAACCTAAACCTCTGAGGACGCGTGTGTGCTTGCAAAGGTAAATAAACTGCGCTATACACTTCCAGAAGTTTTAAACTGACTTCTAAGGAAGCAGTTGAAAATTTTCATCATGAATCCTGCATAATTCATATTCCCAATATTGCTGTCATCCATCACCATGACAAAGCAACAAATTCTCATCTTGCTGCACTTTAGATGTCTTTTACTCTATAAATGAGAACTGAAGAACATTCTTGACTTTCCTGCCTGTGAATTATGATATTTTTATGCATCATGGGTACAGAGAAAGTCCCTAAGAAATCCTGAGTTTTGTGAATGGTAATAGTAATTATTCTCTGAGTTCACAGAAGGCATGATCTCAGCCTTGTTAATATGAAGAGAGAGCAAAACTGATGTGCAGAAATCATCTGGTTGGCATATTAAATAATATTTTGTGGGAGGCCATGGATTTGGAGTGGATACCTACCTGTACGGGGCCTTACAGACCAAACCATGTCGAGTTTTATTGCAGTATCTGAGTGTCTGAGCTTGGCTAGTTTCATGAAGCTCTGTAGCCAATTAAGTAAGTAAGCTTCAAACAACTAACTAGTGAAGCTGTAATCTATTGACTTATTGATTGATGAGGTTGTAACAAATCAAGTTATGTTCTATGCCTCACTTCTGCTTTCCTGGAAATGCAGTGTGATAATTTGTTGCTTGTTCTAAAACTTGCTATGGTTCTGAGAGCTTCCCAATTGTGAACCTTTTCTTTCCCAAAAAATTCTAAATTTAATTTAGCTAAGGAATTTTTTATAAGCAAAATGAACTTTTAGTGTGTGTCTTTCCAACCCATATTTGTGATCATTTGTTTTTAAGTTAATTTTTGATGTTTCTCTTCCTCCTTTTTTCTTTAACCAGCTCAGCTCTTTTCTTTTCTTTTCTTTTTCTTTTCTTTTCTTTTCTTTTAAACCCTGCTGTGGATGGGATCTGGAGTATCCCTCCCAAGCCTCATATGTTTGGATGTAGTGGGATTCCTGTAGAACCATGTGCTATTAGAAGGCAGGCCTTGGCTATCAAGGGCATATGCTTAGGACTTAACCTGGAGGGATTGTGTCAATTTGGCAGAGCTTTTAGGTGTGTGCAATTAACTTGCAGACTAGGAAGTCAGGAGTGGCACCCACCTGGGTGGGTCAGCCCAAGGGCAGCTTGAACTGAAGGAAGAAAGAAGAAACATTATTACAGCTTCTTCCTGGGAAGGCTCTGGCTTTGCCTTATTTTCTAGATGTGCTCCTCACAGTGAAGAGATTTTCTCCAACTAGCCCTGTGCTTCCACTGTAGCCAGCTATCTATGAATGGACTGTGTGAGATTTTTTGAAATTGTGAGCTAAAATAAATCTTGTCTACCTTAAGTTGTAGATGTCAGGGATTCTGTTCCAGCAACAAATAAGTAATCAAGACAAGCCCTAAATCAAACCTTTGGGTGCCAACACATGTGTCACTGATTTTCTGATTGTATGTTGCCATATCACAGGCCAATAAAATAAGCCCAAAGGATAAAATATAAGGACAGAGCCAACTCATCTGACTAAGGATTCTATGGAAATCAACCACAGCTCTTTCTGGAAATAGGTGCCTGTTCTGAAACAGCCCTGCATGATTTAACTGCAGTCCGTAAGTAAACAGATCTGGCACTGTTGTACCTCTGAGAAGTTGAGGAAGGAGGATTACAAGTTCAAGCCCCATCTAAGCAATTTAGAGACCCTATCTCAAAGTAAAAAATAAAGAAAGGGCTGAAGGTGGGGGGGAAAAAAGCAAAGCAAAAACTAGAGAGCTAAGTCAGAGGAAAAGAAACTTGGACTTAGCTTAGAAAGTCAAGTCTATTGGGTGTGGTGGTACGCACCTATAATCCCAGGTAGCAGAGAACCCGAGGCAAGAGGATCACAAGTTCCAGGCCAATTTAGAAAGACCATGTCTCATGGAACTTAAAACGAAAAAGAGAAACAGGGGGGTAAGGCGGGAGGGACAAAAGGAGAGTGGGAAAGTCCTTGTCACCTTGATAGATATGTAGGTGCACAAAATGCTAAACTTCATTGTAAACCTTAAATTTTGCTCTTATACATATCAATAAAATGGGGTGGGGGGAGACCGTGTCTCAAAATAAAAAAGGGCTGAGAATGTAGCTCAGTAATCGAGCTCTTTGGGTTACATTTTCAGTACTATAATAAGAAATAGAAAAACAAATAATCGAGTTCCCTGAGAAAAAGTAGGAAGAGAAGACAGTAGGACCCGGAATAACTGAAAGTCATCTTTTGATCTTACTTGTTCCCAAGGTAGAATCTTTGAATTTTTATTTGTTTCTTAATGTATTAACTTATACATAAAAACATTAATGTTGTGCGTGTTTATGAGGTACCATGTTATATGTTGAAACACTACACATTGCATAAAACTTAAAAACAAGTTATGCATATACAGCACCTCAAATATTTGTCATTTCTTCATAGTGAAAACTTTCGAAATCCTTTTGGTAGCTTTTTCAAAACTATAGTACCTTACTGTAATGCATAGTCACCCCACTGTGCAAGAGTGCTGACCCAAGACATCTCGCTCCTCCCTTAGTACCCATCGGTCAACCTTTCCCCAACCCTCTTACCTCTCTTCTCTCCCCAGCCTCTCGTAACCACCAGAACCCAAAGCCTTCACACCGAGCTACATCTCCAGCCGGTTTTATGTTTTATTTTCAGAAGAGTCTCATTAAGTCAATAAATTGCCCAAGCTGGACTCCCACTTGAGATTCTGATGTCTCAGCCTCCCAGAGTACTGGGAGTACCGACATGCATGAGCAAACTCAGCTACCTTACTTTTACTCCACATTAGAATGAGATTGTGCAGGACCTGTCTTTCTGTGCCTGGCTTACTACAGTTCATGTAATGATCTCTAGTTTCGTCCATGTTGCCACCAATAACAGGATTTTTTTTTTATGGTTGGCTATGCATATTTGTTCTCTTGTGCCTACGCCTCTAGTAGACATGCCTAGAAGAAGTGGAGTGGAACTAGACCTCCCTCTAGATGATATCTTGAATTTCCTAGCTGAATTATTTCATGTTTTATTAAAAAAATTATTCTCAGGGGCACTAGCTGTCAAATGATGGCATCCATCATGTGAATAAAAATCTTCCGGTTGTCAGGAATCCCATAGTAACAATAATGTTTTCTTTTCTCAGTTGCGAGTAACCTTTGGACTAATTAGAAAAATTCCCGGATATGACTCAGTCCATTTCCTCCCCATTCTGTCCTGTGGGACCTGTAGCATTGACCTGACCAGGGACTTCAGAATTCCAGAAATCTTTGTCATATGAAATCACCACCTCCTCAGGGAGAATATTCACAGGGATGACTATACCTTATCTGTTTCCTTTTGACATGTTCCCCTGGGATTGTTCAATACTTGAATCTATAGATAATATCATATCATTGTACCTTTGTTACCACGTATAATGCTAGCATGTGTTGATAACAAGATAATTACTCCACTGTGGTCCGGAGTGAAAAAAAGTCCCAAAGTAAAGCTTTTAGGTTTTATAAGATGGGTATGAATAGAAAATGGTAACACCAGGAGTTCCCTATTCCTGTACTTGCTTCCGGCAATGGAACTCCTGACCTGATCTCCTAACCACTTGCAGAATTTGCTTGTGAAGATGACCCAACTACTTCACCAGTAAAGATGCTAAGACACAAGAGGAGGTGGTCCCATCGCATAGAATGTACCAGGTCCTTGGTTCCTCTAATAACCTTACAAGTTTGCTGGGGAAACAAACAAATATTTGAAAATGTGACGGTCCAAGTAGGTAGGCAGTAAGACTTCAAAGTCTACATAAGAACGAATGCTACACCAGAGGATGGCAGAGTTTAGGCTTAATTCACTGAAAAAATAAAAACAGGAAAGAGCCATTTAGGTTTTATTCAGGGCTGAGGTTGGAACCTGGAAGATTGTGGAAACAGTTAACAGATGCAGTCAAGATGTTTCTGCCTTAACAATGACTCAGCTCTCCTGGTTGAGATTAGAACTGGCATATTTGAAACACAAATTCTGTATGTTGGAGACAATTATGCCATGGAACTCATTGAAGTGGACATCAGCTGCCACTACATAAAGAAGAGGTCTCATGGCACAGAGAAGGAGGACATCTTGCTAAATCATGTTGTGGGCACTGTGGCCAGAGTCCTGAGACCCGATGAAAGTCAGATGCAAATTTAACCACAGCCTTCTGTCTCTTAAGAATGACATTGTCTTAGCTGGGTGTGGTAGTGCACCCCTGTAATCCCAGTACTCTGGGAGGCTAAGGCAGGAGGATCTCAAATTGGAGTCCAGCCTGGACAATTTAGTGATACAATGAGACCCTGTGTCAAAATAAATAAAAAAAATTAAAACATGAGAATCCCCTGTACCATGAAGGAACGGGAGAAAGAGGAGGAGGAAAAACAGCCTTTGAATGAGTCAGAAAAGGGAAGGACTTCTTTAGAATTTGACATAAGTGTGATAAATTATCCCAGTACAGAAACTGCAAATGAAATGATTAGAAACTGGCCCCATAATTCTCAGCTTGCTTATACAGGAGCAACAGAAAAAGAGAAAACATTTTGAAGGATTTCTTTGAACAGAGCAGTGCTGGAACTCCAGCCCCACCTGCTTAGTTCCAACACCCAGAGGGACAGAGCTTCTGTGAGCAGAGAGGCTGAAGGTACCAAAGAGAGACACAGAGGGGACGCCACCCACCCCTTTGTCCACACGACCACATGTTGTCTTTATAATCCCCCCACCTGGGAAAAAGAGAAAAATATGTAATGCCAAGTAAGCAGGTTTGTTCATCGGACTGAATATTCAAAGTAATAAATTGAAATTAATTTTGTCACCTAATGGACGGCTCCTTGAAAGTGACCAGAAATGTCACCAACTTAATAGATTTTAATTGATAAAGAGAGGGCACTTCCCCCATAAACTCCCTCCAAGTAAGTGTGGGGGTATAAGACAAAGTTTAAATTATGTTTGCGAATGAGTCAGATGGATTTCGTGTACTGGTTACAACGCTTAAGACTTACATGTTCTCCACTGTCCTTCACTCACGTGGCAGAATCGAGGCAATTTCTTTGGGATGCAAATGAGGAAAAGGTGTGGTGAAACAGGGATGTCCAGGATATGTGGATGAAGGCCAGCTCTGAGCACCAAGCATCTGACCTTGAGGTCTAATGGGCAACCAACTGTATGGTCATCAAAGCCACAGACTGAGATCTTCACCAATTTATGATTTTGAGGTTTCAAGATTTGGGTTTCTGGTGCTATTTAAAAATTGTTTGTTTTTACCGGAAGCATGTGTCCAGATGCTGTTTGGGGCTGTCATGTAGCAGAGTTTCTTTTGATATAGTGGATACTCCTTGGGAAAAACTGTACAAATTGTCTAATTCAGATAAAATTAAAGACACTGCTTGTTTTACCACTGGAGTTAAACACAGAAACTGCTAGTCATTTTGCTACCAGGAAGGACGTCAAAGGGTGCAACTATATATCAAGCTGAAAGAATCATGAACTGAATCAGAATTCTCATCAAACCATACCTGAAGGAAATTTTGGAGTATAATAAAATTAATTCTTCTTGTTAGGTAAGTCATTTGTATTGAGCTTTCTGCTCCATCCTGAATGTAAATTTAGTTCAAAAGGAAAAGGAGAATAGTAAGTAACAGGTTTAAACACGTGAAATTGACCAAGTGAAGCAAGTAGAGCGGAAAACCGTGAGAACAGCGCCACCGGGCTGAGAAGTTGGCAGTCCTTTAACGCAGTGCTGATGAAACTGGGACTCGGAACACAAGGTTTGATAGGAAAAATTTCAGATGCCGGAATGTACCGATTACGTATTGAAATGTTTCCTAAGATTTTGCTGGAAAGAGGCATACCGAGGCTTCCAGAAAAAGAAAATAGTATTTTGTTAAAATATAACTTAGCAAATGCCTAATTGAGCTTTCAATTCAAGATACAATATCTGAGGATGTAAAAATCTGAACTCTGGTGTGATTTTTTTTTTTTTTTAAGCCAAAGCATTTACTTCAAATCAGCAGAAGGAAAAGGATTCAAGCCAGGTTTGATCCTGCCCCTCTCAACCCCAAACCCTCATTGAACATAGAAACAAGACTACACTTGTATGGATGGTGAGTTACAGCCTAGAAGCAAGCAACAGGGCACCCGTAGTTCCCCATTCTAAGACACCATTCTGAGTTTCCCTAAGGCAAGAACCTGGCAGGAAGCAGGCCATTACACTGAGGACTCCAAAGGGTGAAAGCAAGCAGAAAGATAGTTCCAGATTAAAGGGCTAAATTAGACATTGTGGCTTTGGTTACAAGCCAGATGGAAATGACTACTGGTTTTTTTTCTTTTTTACTTGTTTTCTTTTAATTTAATTTTAATTTTATTTATTTATTTATTTATTTATTTATTTATTTATTTTTGGGGGGATCCGGGAGATTGAGCCCAGGACCTTCACACTGAGCTCCAGTCCATTTTTAGGTGTTCTTGAGCTCACTGAGTTGCTAAATTGCCCAGGATGGGCTCAAACTTGCAACCTTCCTGCCTCAGTCTCCTAGAGTTCTGGGATTATCAGCCACATTTCTCGGCCTGGCAGAAATGACTTTATGCTCAGTAGACTTAGGTAGAGTTTGTTCCTTTGACTTGAGCCTCACACTGTGATGTTGGACATTTCCAATTCATCCCTTTTTCCTTCGATCTAATTCTGGTACAGATAGAGCTGTGCATGACTCATAGTCTTTGGGCTTCTTGGCTCGCTTTTTTCTTTTCTTTTTGTGGTTGACCTAGGTCATAGTGCTTCCATAACTATGAATAAGAAAGCAAAGGCACCAAATAGAACTGTCTGAAAAGCCGGGCTCAGTTGGTCTGAAGACTTATTACCACATGTTTCTAATATCTAAGAGAGCAGGCAGATGGTTTTCCCTGATGTTAATTTCCCCCATTAATTCCCCAATGCTTATTTTCCCCAGTATTTCTTTAGTACCCCAAGCAATTGATTTTCAAATTAGTCAGAAGTGTGCCAGGGTTCTTGGGACGCCAAGAAGGCTGAGCCCTTCATCTTCCCCCTCTTCTTCCTCCTCCTCCTTCTCTTTTTCTTTCCAGTACTGAGCTCTGAACCCTGATCTTTCTCATTGCACTATATCCTAGGCCCTTTTTTTAATTTTTTTATTGAGACATAGTTTCACCAGGTTGCCCAAGCTGATCTCAAATGCGCGATCCTCCTGCCACAGCCTTCCAGAGTGTTGGGATTGTAGGCACGCACCACCACTCGAGCTAGGATCTTCTGATATTTGTCAACTTATGTGCTCTGAATTGTGCACAATCACTGTTTCAAAAAATAAGTCCATCTAAAAGAGAAATGTTGGATTACCATATTTTTAGGCAGTGAAACAGGGACTTGTTCCCAGCTGGCCGTGCAGTTATCTAACAGAAGGACTGGGCAGACGTGGGAGCAGAACCTGATAGCCACATCCTGGAGTAAAGAGATTTCAGCGCGGGGAGGGGGGCTCAAATCCAAGAGGAAGGAAGTGAGCGCCTTGGTTCTCTGAGAGTCTTTCAGGACCTCTGCGTCAGCTCTCTAAGGTAAGGCTTAGAGAAAACAGAAAAGGGGATTTAAACAACAAACCTATCTGCCCTCCAATCTGTACTCAGAGGAACAGGAGGAAACATGCAGAGAGAGAGGGTTCCTGCTTCCGGATGCAGAGCTGATGGTCCACATCACAGAACACAGAAATGGAAGGCCCTTTGAGTTGTTTGGTCTATTCTTATTGGCAGATTTAACTAAGGGCTAAGCTGAGGCTGGACTGACAGTTCAAACCTGAGCAATTTACAGGCGTGAGAGAGAAAAGAGCCCAGCCCTGCCCACACTGAGTCCTTCCAAAATGGATCTTGCCTCTAAAGAGAAAATTGCTTTGAGGACCTTAAAAAATAACACATCAGAAACATGACCTAATAGGTGAATTAGTTCCGTGCTTTTTGCCCTACGTATGGTTTCCTGGCATCATCTACCCAAGCGTTCAACACTGAACATATTTGGAGGAATGATGACTACAAAATATCTGTGCATAAATGGCACTTTGCTATTTTTAATTTGAATCTGCATTAACTATTCCCTGTTCACCTCATTCTTAGAGAAGATGGGTAAATTTTGTTTGGCAATATAGATTCCAATGGAATAAAAACTTCCCAGTTTTAATGCTCGCTCCTTTTATTCACATTCAGATCTCTAAAAGCTGAAGTATGAGAGAATAAAAACTCAAAATAGTTCAAATTGTTTTAATCCATTTGATATCCTTTGCTATTTAGCAGGTATTACTCAAGGACTAACTTGGCAGTAAGCAGGAAATGAAGTCCTGGGGACACAGAGCTGAATGCAGCCAGCTGTGTCCCCACAGCTCGCACAGGCCAGCATTCATAGTGACAAGTGTGATAAGCAACTTTATTATTTTTTTTAAATTTAGTGTAGTACTGGAGATGGAATATAGGGTATTCACATTGAACTATATCCATTTTTGTTTTTTTCTGATTTTGAGACAGGGTCTCACTAAGTCTCTAAGTTGCCCAGACTGGGCTCAAACTTGTGCTCTTACTGCCTCAGAGACAGAAAAAAAAAAAAAAAAAAAAAACTAAGACATTCTGGTCAGGCTTGCCTATAATCCCAACTACTCAGGAGACTGGGGCAGGAGGATCACTTAAGGCCAGGAGTTCAAGATCAGCCTGACTAACATAGTGCTATCTTGTCTCTTAAAACAAAATAGACCAGTGAGATTCTTGGAAGGAGTTGGGCTGGAAAGGAGTTCTGTGAGAGAATTGGGACCCTGGGACAGGATGCTGTGGCCAACATCTTGCTTATTCCAGTATCTTGAAATCAACATTGGCCCCTCTCCATCTCCCATAAGAACACAACAGCAGCCGTGAGTGGAGACACAGAGCCAGTATGTTATGACTTAACAAAGCCATTGACATTATTGTATGCCTCCCCTCTTGCTACGGTTTAGATCTAAAATGTGTCCCCATTGTCTTGTGTGTCTCAGAAGTTGATTGGATCTTGAGGGCCCTGGCTCCAACAGTGGGTTAATCCACTGAGAAGATCATAATCTGATGGTGTTATTTAGAGGTGATAGAAACAGGAGGAGGTGACAGGAGTCGATCGTGGCCCAGCCCCTTCTTTTCTGGCTCTTCTCCACATGGTCACTCTACTCTGCTTCCTGGGTATCATGAGTTGAGTCATGTTCTTCCACCACATTTTTTTCTGCTATAATATTTCTGCCTTGGAGGCATCCAGTCATAGACTAGAACCATGAGCCAAAATAAACTCTCCTCCTTTAAGTTGTGTAGGTCCAGTACTTGTCATAGCACTGAAAAGTTGACAGACATAATCATCAGTCTTTCCTGAAGGAAAATGACCAGGTTTATGAAATTAGAGTTGGTCAATGTTTTTGTATTGTTTTGCAATTTTTATCTTTGCTCATGTACTCAATAGGTACCTTTTTTGTTTGTTTGTTTGTTTGTTTGCAGTACTGGGGATCAAGACCAGAACCTTCACACTTGAGTTACATCTCTTGCCCATCTTTTATTTTTTGAGACAGGTTCTTGCCATGTTGCCCAGACTGAGCTCAAACTTGTTATCTTCCTGACTCTGTCTCCCAAGAGCAATGGGATTACCCTGAGTTTAGATCCCTTGAATATTCTAAAGGCTGGTATTAAGAAATGTTTCACGGGGCTGGGGGCACAGTCCAGTCATTAGAGTGCTTTCCCAGGGAACGCGGGGTCTCAGATTTGAGCTCCTTGCACCACATAATGGCTGAGTTGTAATCCCAGCACTTGGGAGGCTGAGGCAAAAAGATTGCCATGAGTTGGTTGCCAACCTGGGTTCCATAATAAGTTCAGGACCAGCCTAGACTACAGAGTGAGACCCTGTTAGAAGGAAAAAAGGAAGGAAGGAAGGAAGGAAGGAAGGAAGGAAGGAAGGAAGGAAGGAAGGAAGAAAAGAGTTCACTGGTTTTAGCCTCTTGAGTACAAAAGCAATGTGAAACTATACATGATTCGCATGGGCCCCATCAGTCACTTTTAAGGCCTTGCAATTCTGAAGAATTCCATACTCGGTGTGTGTAAAAGGTGCTGGCTAGTAGTTCACACTGTCGCCACTAAAGTAAGGTGTGATTTCAGCTATGAGTGCATAGACCATTTAGAAATTGCTGATGAAAGACAACATTCTTTCCTAGTCTCAAATTACAAATAGCACAAAGAACATATTCTACTCACAGCTGGACACAAAGAATACTTGCTACCTTGTACAAAGGGAAACATGAAAATAAGGCTTGGGACCAAAGGACTCGTAGATACCAGATTAAGACTCAAATCTCCCTTCTTTGGTATTGGCAGAGGCAGAACTTTTATTCAGTGGAAGCTATCATCTAAATGTTCTACTTGTCTGTACAGGTGAAAACTGACTAGACCTTTTTAATTTTTGGAAAAATTATTCAAATTACATAAACTCAAGGCAAATAGCAAACCACTGGCCTAAGAGACTTTTCTCTATGGCTTGGTAAAATTGTTTTTCATTGATTTACTCAAGGTGCTTAGGCGCGGTGGAGGGTAGAAGCCCCCCACTCCAGAGTCCCTTCTCTGCAGTATTTCAAGTTAGAATCTGTGGAGGGGCCACTTAGCTGTGAAGCAAAGCAAACGGAAACAACCACACAGCAACAGGAAGTTGCCAGACCCCTGAAATATGAACATGAGCACTGGCAGAACCGAGCTGACAGAAACGAGCTAGCAGATAGGCCACAGCGCCGAGGCAGGCGGGCAAACCAGGCAGGAAGGCTCCTGCCCATGAAGTGAAAGAGCCTCTTCTGGGGCCAGCAAACACCTCAGGAATAAATTATCTGGGAGAATCTTGAATTGCAGCCCCTTGCAACAGCCACAAAAGTGAAAAAGTTCCCCCCTGTCCCCACCTCCCCCACTGCCCCACTCCCCACCCCCACAGCTGGGACCCAGGTCCCAGCCCTGGTAGCAGAGAGCCTGCTCTGAAGTACCCAGTGTCCAGGGGGAGCTGAGATGTGCTCTAAGAACCACATCTAAAGCACCCTGCAGCATGACAGTGTGGAGCAGGAACCCTCAGGGCCTTCAGTGGGGCATCAAAAGGGCAGAGAGAGGGGCAGGTTAGACTTGTTCCTGCTTGTCATGTCACCTAGGGCTGGGGACTGAGCAAGGGGTGCTGTGGGAGTGGAGGGCCGTATTTGGTAAAACTGAGTAAAATAAAAGACCCGAGAGACTAAGGGTGGGAGTGTTATACTGTCTCCAAGGAAATCAACAGATGAAAAGCCAGGACGCCAGAAATGGGAAGGCGCAGATGCTGGTTAAACTCATCCTTTCTCTGCCTAAACACAAGGCCTAGGGCACACAAGCACAAAGAACCGTTGCTCACCACTCGCCGTCCCAGTCTGGAAAGAGCAGAGTGATGCTCGGAGGTACGCCGCAGATACTCCGCGACCTCCAGGAATCCCTTCCTTCGTCCCTCCTTCCTTTCTCCCTCCCTCCCTCCCTCCCTGCCTTCCTTCCTTCCTTCCTTTCTTCTTTCCTTCCTTCCTTCCTTCTTTCTGTTTCTTAGTGGTACTAGGAATGGAGCCCAACGTCTTCACACTGAGCTATATCCCCAGCCCATTTTTATTCTATATTTTGAGATAGAGTCTTGCTAAGTTGCCCAGGTTGAACTGGGACTTGTGATCCTCCTGCTTCAGTCTTTCAGAGTGCTGGGATGATAGGGATTACCTTCAGGCCCAGCTCTCCTTGACTCTTTCTGCCTAGCCGTCTGATGGTGGTGCTGGAGCTTCAAGACCCCATCTCAAGTGCTCCTTTGTGACCTTGTTCAGCCTGTGAGCAAGAATAGACAACTTGTTGGGTGACTTGCCTGGAGAAACTGAGAAGACAAACGTCTTTTAGACCAGTTGCATCTACTCAGTAACATCAGCAACTGATGGCACAGAGAACCAAGGACATACATACTCATTTAGGACCCAGTTGGGGCTTCCCATCCCCAGCTTGTCACAAACCAAAGCTGAAAATCCAGAACAGCAATGGGAAAAAAAAATCTAGGTTAGAAGATCAGAAAGAAAAGAACCAATGTCAAGTTCTGAAAGCCAAGTGCTAGCTGCCAGACACAAGTAAAATAGAAGGAAGCAGTCAGAGCCAGGAATTAAATGACCCTGGCTTCATAGTCCGGGTTCAAGGTGTCGGGAGCCAAGGCTCGCCTAGTGCCAGTGCACAGACAAGATGCAAATGTCTGGACTGCACCACCTGTAGGTGGGACATGGGAATGTCTTCGCTGACCCTCTGCTGCTTGGTGTCCTGCCCCTTATTTTACCCATGAACTGAAAAATGGCTCAACTAAAAGTTTGAAAAAGAACTAGAAACTCAGCTTCCCAGAAACCCATGCATACTCATTCTGTCGCTCGCCATCTGGCTGGTTTGTGTTGGAAGCAGCAGGAGGACTTGTAAGTACCAGGTACCAGGCCCAACATCTCAGGCAGGCGAAGGCTGTGGACCACCTAGACAAAGCCACGGGCTCGCCAATCTGAGGCCTGCACTCTGCTGTGGCCAGCTTGTGGCCTTTATTTTAGCTTATCCTGCCTATGCCCTCCAGGGCTCCTAATAAAACCTCCGAAAAGCAGAATAAGTCCTGTAATTACTTATTTTTATGTTACACAAAGAGAAAGAAAGTAGGAAGGTGGATGTTTAGGGACAGAAGACTAGCAGGGCAACGTGATGCTGAAATGAAGGAGAAGAGTGGAAGCAAAGAAGGGCTTTATTGATTTATGTATTTTGCCAGTGCTGAGGATCGAACCCAGAGTCTCAGGCATGCTAGGTAAGCACTCACCACAGAGCTACACCGCCAGCCCTGTAAAAAGGGCTTGATACAAAGTAATGGAGGTGTAGAACACGTGGTCCAAAATTAGCTCTTCAATTCAAATCCAGTGGGGAATTTCAGCATGACTCTTTAAGCCCAAATAAGTATTCCCTCCTCCCAAATATGCCCAAAGCTAGGGTGATAGTATGCACTTGAATTCTTTCCAGAAAGAATTAAAGGACAAATATACCAGCCAATCAACAAAATATGGAAAGTTGTATAACATCCTCAAAAGGGATAATCTTAAAGTAAAAATAAAAGAGCTGCCTCTTCCTGTTATATGATTAAGGGAGTCACAGACGACACACAGACACAGAGGCAGGAGCAGATGGAGAAGGGCTTTCTCAAGTGCCCACACTCCTCTGGCGTCTGCCTTACTGAAATTTCGATTAAAATTCTAAATGTCTCCACAGTGATTCTCAGCCATCACTGTTCTCACCAGCAGACCCATAGGGCCTGTTGGGTGTGGGTGTGACTGCATGTTGAAGATAGTGAAAGGTGGGAGAGTAGTGGCCTTTATGGTTTGAGTTTCTTGACATTTAGAGAGTAACTCATTTTACCGTACTGTCTGAATATTTTCCCAAGAGTAGGTGTAGTTTGCGATAGCTTTGCTAAGGAGTTGTGTGTAACAGAACATTTCGTCTTATTCTTGTTATTCCTTTTTTTTTTTTTTTTTTTGACAATATGCCATTCTTGAAATTTTTACCCTGAAATACGTTTGAAAATTCTGGAGTTGTAGTTTATCTCTAAAAGATATTTTCATAATTTTTCCCAATAGTAAAGAATTCTAAGAAACTTGAGTGCAAGTTAAAACATAAAGTATGCATAAAGTAATTGATAGGAAACCAATACACTGATTGAAAAAAAAGATACAGTTTGTTGTATAAAGTTGTCACTTAAATTTTTTTTATCATGGATGTTGAATGCGATTGTACCTTTGTGTACAACCACATTCAGAATCCATGAGATTTTTAAAAATTCTTTCCTAAGCTGTTCATCATTAATTATCATATCCGTAAAAATTCTTGTAATGAAGAAAGGATTATGTTTTGTTAATTTTTAAATGGTTGGTTAAAAGATAGAGCTATTGTTCTGATTGGAAAGATTAATATCAATGTCCTACCTTAGTTTAGACCTTTCAGAGTTCAGATCCCTGTCTTGCTAGGTGGTCCCTCCACCTAGTAATTGTTTAACTTTTACTCCATGTTGTATATTCTAGGCTGGCTGGTTTCCTCCCTGCACCCTGGACCACTGTGCTAAACCTCTGGCCTCAATCTCTGATCTCAGATCCTGGTTTTCTGGCTGGGGTCCACTTCCCTCTCCATCTTTATGCTCTCCAAAGTCCCAAAACAAGTAAGTCACGTAGGACCGGTTTATGTTCCTCTTCTCCTCAAATCCCTTTTATACTGTCTTACTGACCCACTCACCACAGTATGATGCTTCCAAATACAATTTATTTCAATTGTATGTTCTTCTACTGTAATAAGATTGTGCCTCTAGAGGGCAAACCATACCTTATTCTTCCTTTGGGTCTTCATAGATACGACATCCAGAATCTGACTTGGAGATTAGACGTATGTTAAAATTCCAGTTTAACCATTTTGTTCAAGATTTCTGTGAACTAACATACCCAGACACAGGAAAAACCATGTAAGGTCATAGTGAGAAGGTGGCCATGTGACAGAAGAACCCTTATCAGTAACCAACCTGATGACATCTTGATCTTGAACTTCTAGCTTCAAGGTCATGGAAAATAATGTCTGACGTTCAAATCACCCACCTGCGTGTTTGTTATGGCCACCCGAGCCAAGGACAAGGATGTTAGAGAGTCAAGCTAAAGACACACAGGAGTTGCGTTGGGGTGGCTATTTTGTTTGCAGAATGTGTCTCGGCTCTCGTTGGGGCTTCCTCTATAGTAACAGATGTTTGTGATGGAAGTAAGACAGTGTCTCTTGAAAATCTGGAAGCAGCCTTACCACCAGGTCTCCTAGAAAGAGTTGAGAGAGGGGACAGATTTTCTGGATTCAGGTCACCAGTAAATGAAAATGACATGGAAGTCTGAGGTTATGTGAGTAGACAATGGTCTATTTAAAGGCTCTCATGAAGTAGCACGGCCATAATTGTGGGGAGGAAGGCTCTGAGTTCCAGGAGGCTCTGACCTTAGCATCAAACCAGTCTCAGAGGTTCTCTGAGAGCCCAAGGCCTTCAGGAAGCTCCTGGAAGTGAGGCCTCCATTCTTAAGCCCTTCAACAGTTAAGAAGCAAAGAGCAGGCTACACTTAGCAACACGCTTAGTGTGTGCTCACCAAGTCTCCTCCCTCCTCAGTCAGTCTCCCCAGGAACTAAAAGTAAAATGGGGAACAGGGAGGATCATTAAATAGCAGAATTTAGCTGAGGCTAATGGTGCATTGGCCTCTAATCCCAGAACTCTGGGAAGATAAAGTAGGACAATCCCAAACTTGAGGCCAGCCTGGGAAAGTTGATGTTTTAGTGAAAACCTATCTCTAAATCAGAACTAAAAAATGGTCTAGAATATCGCTCAGTGCAAAGGGCCTGAACTCAATCTCAGTACAAATAAACAAGCAAACAAAAACAAAAAAACAAAACCCTCACAAACACAACAAATTCATCTAAGGGAGTTGCTGAGGCCTCAGACCTACTCTGCGTAACAGGCTTCTAAGGCACAGGAAATGAATGAGGAGTCACTCCTGACCTCTGACCTCTAACACCCCACACACCCTAGACATTGGGAACTCATGCATGAACATTCACTGAAGTGTGTCTGCTCTCTCAGACGCATCTTTTCGCCAAGATGTTGTTTCTATTTTTCCTTCTACTGCGAAATGAACAGCCATCTATCTCTCAAAGTTCAAATTCTAATTTTAGAATTAGAGACTCTAATTAGAGACTCCAATTTGGCCTTCAAACCTACACCAGGGGCTGCTTTCTGATAGGGCTACTTGATGTTGATGCTGCCAGCCTATAGGAAGCCTGCCTCAGCCTTCCCAGGAGGGACTATTCCAGGGTCCTTTCCCTTCAAGAGGTGGTGAGAATTCAGGCCTGCCCTGCCTGTGTGTCATAGAAAATTCTCAGCTGCAAGTAATAAAACAAGACTTAGGAGGAATGTCAGCATGGTGCAGTTCTGTGTCTCCCACAGCACTATAGTAAGCCTACAGGTGGATGATCTTAGGACTCAGTGGCTCTGTGACCTCCACCAAGACAACATCATGTCTTTGATTTCCCCAATACCCTAGGAAACATCCTTATGTCTCAGTGACAAAAAAGAGTCACAGTCCCACCTCCAACTGCAAGAGAGGCTGAGACCCTAACTAGCAGGTGTTGAAATAACAGCAGAAGAGAAAGAATTCTAATGACAAAGGAAAGGAACAATTCCGGCCCTGAGAGTCCAATAGGCAACTATTGCTTGCTGAGATACTTTGGATAAGTTACACAACCTCTTTGAGGCTCAGATTCCTGCGATGAAAAATGATGCTAGCAATATCTACCTCACGCAGCTGCTACACAGATTAATACAAAATAATATATAGGAGTCTCTCAGCCCGGTGGGATCCCACCACTCTGAGAGGCTGAGGCAGGAGGATGGCAAGTTCGAGCTCAGCCCAAAAAATTTAAGGATTTCCTTGTCTCAAAATAAAAAATAAAATTGAGTTTGGGATATAGCTTAGAGGGAAGGCCCTGGACTTGATTCTCCAGTATCACAAAAAAAAAAACCCTGTTCTAATACTGGATTGATATTAAATACACATTTGTTTCTTCCTCCCCACCACCTACAGAGCAAATGCACCCTAAGTACTTGGTAACCAAAAACAGCGCTTATCTGGAAAATTATCCTCTTGCATTTTGTTGGATGTTTGTAGAAGGAAAAATAAAAGATCAATTTGGCATGCAAAGTAAAAGTAAACATGAAAAATTCAAAAGCTGGCCTGCTAGGAATTAATTTAAAATGCAATCATGCTTCATTGTATTTAACAGAAAGCTCAGCGACTTCATTTAATCATCTAATGTATTTTTCCCCAGATCTTCTGATTACCCATTGTTACCTTCCCTGGACTTGAAACTTTTAAATAACCTTCCCTTCCTTCCTGCAACCAGAGACAGTGAAACTCTCAGGCTTTGTTCTCTCTCTCTCTCTCTCTCTCTCTCTCTCTCTCTCTCTCTCTCTCTCTCCTTTGCTCTCACTCTCACTCTCACTTTCCTCTTTCCCCCCTCCATTGTAGAGACGCCCTGGAACAGTTCGAGGTCACTTCTTACTGAAATAAAGCATACTAACTATAGTTTTGGCTCCAGGCTTGCACCATCACAAATAGTTCAAAACACTAGTTAAACTCCATTTCTTACACCTGCATTCTTGACAACATAATCGGTGCCTGGTCTCTGGTTGGTTATTTATCCACATTTGATTTGGAAGCTCTTTATCAAATTATCCCTGATCATATCACCTCCTAGTTCCATTTATGGATCACGTCCCTGCCACTTACACAAAAGACCTTTGATCTCCTTCTTGCTTCTGAAAGTTGTCATCAGAGGCGTCTGCTGTCTACCCAAGATTCAGAACTTCTTTCCGTCATTCAAAATTCATCACAGAGCCCATCTCTTAATTTTCCTTTAGTCATATCTGTGTCACAGAGCAAGGCCATAAGGACATTCAGTCTTCAACAAGGCTGAAAAGCCAACTTTCTTAGGACATTTTCACTGGGACATAAACTCTTCTCCATTTATTATGATGACTACACTATGGTAATTATACTTGTCTGTGCAATCCTGCCTTGCCTCTTTTAGCTTCTGGGACTCCACTGGCATGACATAAGTCCAATCTCTGCCCCTCATATCTGCTTCCCTCTTGTGTCTGTGGTAGGTCTTCCTTTTCTTTTTCTTTATTTTCTGTTGTTTGTTTTGTTTTATTTTACTTTTTTGGTGGTATTGGCGATCAAATCCAGGGCCTTGATACAGAGCTACATCTAGCAAATTTTCATTTTTAATTTTGAAACTCAGTCTCTCTTGTTTGCTAAATTGCCCAGGCTGGGCTCAAATTTGCGATCTTTCTGTCTCAGTCTCCCAGGGTGCTGAAGTTACAGGCCAACACCAGCTGATTGGTCAAGCCTGATTGGTCTCTCTCTTTTTTTGTGTGTGTGTCTAATCTCCTGTTTCACTCTTACAAAGACCTGTCACTGGAGTTAGGGCAGTGTCATGCAATCAGTCTAGTATTATCTCATCTCAAGATCCTTAATCGTATCTACAAAGATTCTTTTTTTGCCCCCAAAATAAAGCCACACTCATAGTTCGGGACAGAGATACATATATTTTGGGCACTGCTGTTCAACTCATGACAGATGTCGATTATGGAAAAAGTATTACCTGGCTGCTGGCCTCTAGACATTTATGATGGAGTTGAGTGGGAAGGGCATCCTGGTGGAAAGCAATCTCCCAGGAGTCATTCATATTACTCTATGTTCAGTCTTGCATCCCTTGTTCTGGGCTGCATATTCATCAATGTTTGTTTAGCATGCATAGAAAATAGCCTTAGGAGGCATTGTGCCCCACTTCAATGCAATGGGCAGGCATGCTTGCTTCTTTTTATAAGGATTTGCTTCCTCCGTTGTGCATAACAATGTTTCCTGCTGCTGGTAGGAAAGTAGATAGTGCAGTCCCTTTGGAAAAAAAAATTTTTACTTGTTCCTCCCAAAATTAAAGAAAAAGAATTCTAATGACAAGGGAGAGAACCAACCCTGGCCCTGAGAATCAAGTAGGCAACTATTGGTCCAACAATTCCACTTCTGGTTATATATCCAAAGGAATCAAAAAAACAAAAGTCTTAAAGAAACATCAGTACGTTCATGATAGGTTTATTCACAATAGCAGAGGAGTGAAAACCACACAACTGCTTGCTGGTGGATGAATGGATGACCAGAATGTGCTACGTAGTTACAGTAGAATATTATTCAGCCTTAAAAATAAGCTTCTGACGTGTGCTACTATATGGGTGAATTGCAAAGACATTATTCTAAGTGAAATAAGCCAGACATAAATGGACAAATACTAGAGGCACTTATTCATGGACCTTGGAGAATTTAAACTGAAAAGTAGACCCATGGTTGCCAAGAGCTGAAGAAAATGGGGAGATACTGTTTAACTGGCACAGAGTTCCAGTTTTGTAAGATAAAAAAGGTTCTGGTGATTATGGCTGCACAACTACGTAAATGTGCTTAACACCTCTGAACTATACTTTTAAAATTGCGATGGTTGGGGCTGGAAGAATTGCGTGGCAGTTAGAGCACTTGTCTAGTCAAGCACACGGCCCTGAGTTTGAACCTTCAGCACCACCTGAGCAAGGTGTGGTGGTGTACACAGAACTCTAGAAGCTGAGGTGGGAGGATTGCTGTGACTTTGAGGTCAACCTGGCCTACATAGAGAGTTCAGAACCAGCCTGGACTATAGAATGAGACACTATCTCAAAAGAAAAAAAGATGCTAAAGTTAATGTCCCATATACTTTGCCACAATTTCTAGAGCTGTTTATGTCCAGAACGTCTATTACAAGGTGAGACATCCGGGGATATTCATTGTGATCCTCCTCCTGCCGTAAACTCCACTGTAGCCCAAACATCACCGTGCACTCAAGTTTCCTTCTAGTCTCTTGGTCCAGTTGTCTCTATTGCAATTGACAGATATGTCTGTTCATGACAGATGGACTCTGTCATGTACAGTGGGTGTGACAGAGATGAAATAAACTCATTGGTTCACCAAATCTCTAAATTTGTTTGTACTAGGCAGAGCCTTGCAAAAGAGAGAACTCTCTCTCCTTGGCATGGCACAACATTTAGAAAAGACATTCACTGATATAAAACTTAGTAGAACTGGACTCAGCTTGGGTGAGTTTTTCACATCCTAAAATTCAGCTTGGAGTCTGTTCAGTCTTTTTACTTCTCTACTGAGATGTTCCTTCATTCCTTGCATTGCCTTGATTATCTTTTTTGTGTCTTTTTATGACCAAGCTTTTTTTTTTTTATCTATCACAACTGTTGTTCATTCGATTAAATCCTCTTTGAACTCACTGTCTCTTACCCTTGCTTAAGCATATCTTGTTTGAGCTCTTTAGTCATTAGATCCACTTGGGGTTTTTGTTGTTATCGTTGCTTTGCTTTGTTTTTAACTTTCTTTCCTGTAGGTTCCAGAGCTTCAGGGCCCACAATATTGGCTTCTGGGAAGTCAGGCATTTTTGCCATTAACTTATTGCATCATTTTCCTATGGTTCCATGGCAGTGTGTTGTAGATACAGTAGTATCAATGGACTCTGTCTCTACTGTGCAAATTTTTCCCATTAGATTATTTCTGTCCTTGGAATTTCACTAAATTCATTCAGATTTTAATATTTATGTCCATTTTTAGCTTACTCACCTATTAATCTAAGGAGTTGTTCTCAATGACCAAACTTCTGCTATTCTCCTCCACATTTCAATGAAGTAGAAATAGATTATGGTACTGTATGTGGTCTAAGGACAAGATAATTGCTGGCATATATTGGAAACCAATATTAACTTCTGTGCTACCATTCACATGAATAAACATCTATAATAGTATTATAATCTAAGACTAACATTATTGGCAGAACCTACTAACCAGTCCAATACAACTCTACCCATAACATTAAAAGGCACAGTCTACACCATCAATGTATCTATCTAAATAAACTCAATATTAGCTTATCAAAACATTCCACTAATGTCAATACTGTATCACCACTGATAATAAAATAGGCCTTTATATTTCTTTCCTAGGCTAAATCAAACCAGCAGGAGTTATCAACCCTTACTAAATCTTAAAAACTATTCCCTCTTTAACAGCAAGATAGATATTAGTAGCAATGATATTAACATTAAAAATGTGATCTATGCTATAATGAAAGTGTCTATACAGATTGTCTAGTTAGCAGAATTTCTTAAAAGTAACACAATATTATTGTTGATAATATACGAAAAACCTTCTTTAAAGATCTATGTCTAACTTAATAGTGTAAAATTATTAATTCCCAACTGGCCAAGCTGTATAGCTGTGAGTTACTGAAACTTAACGACACTACTAATAAGAGTAGTGGGATTAGGGAGCGAGCAGACTGAGACTCGGGATTAGCTTTGGAAGTGTGATAGAAAACCAAAGAGTGAATATAGGATAGAGAAAAACAAAAAAGAGCTCCAATCCCAGATCAGGAGAAAGTGGATACACCTGAGCAATATAGCCAAAAACAAGAAGAAACAAGGAGAGTTATGAGTGAACTAGAATATGTCTCCAGAACCCCTGGAAAAGCTTTTCAAAAAGAGCTACTTGAGTGAGAAAGAAACGTAAAAACTAACAACAAAAGTAGACAGAAGTAAAGTGGGGGAAAAAAAGAAGAAAAAAGATTTTAAAAATCCACAAATCAATACCAAAAATAAAATACAAGTTCAATATACCGATTAAAAAAAAAAACCACTGAAGTGAGCCCAAAGTCTAGAAAATTATTTTCCCGTGTTATTTGAGTAGGAACCCAAGATCTTCACTTTTGCCAACTGAAGGGGAGGATGGGACCAGTTGCCTCTCTTGCTATGTCTCAGTCTGCAAAGATGTGCCACGCCAAAAATATCTCTTGCAGCTCCTAGGAGATTGGGTTGAGTGAGGACAGGAAGGCCCCATGTTCGAAGATGCTTACATTTCCTTTCCCTTGGGCAAACCACACTGGCTCTTCTTTTACCTGTCCTGTGGAAGTGGGGGATGAGACCTCTGCTTTCTGATACTTGTTTCCTTGGGCTCCAATCTTTCAGGAATACCATCGTCTTTTTCCGCTCTCTACTGTTGGCACTTTTTTCCTTCATCACCAGCAGGAAGGTTCCTGAATTCCCAGAAGTGTGACTCATCCATAGTCTGTCCTCTGGAGGAGCTTACAGTGCACTTCCAAATCACCTCTCCAGGCCTGTCTGGCACTACTTTCTAGGCTGTCATCCTGGCTGTAATTCTCCTACAGCGTTTGCCACTTGTGACCTATAGATTGGCTGGGCACAACTGCCTGCTGCAGCCCTAGGCCTTGCCCACTTGGCCTGACCTCAGGCCTTTCCCTTGTCTGGGCAGTCATTCTCACTTAGTTGGTGACCATTACTTCTTTTTCTGAGGTCATAGGGTCACCATTAAGGTCCACTTATTCCCCTGCCTCCTCAAGCTAAGCCATAGAGGAATTTCCTTAGTTAAATTTCTATCTTCCGTCTGAATTCATGTGTAGCTGCTGATGGAGGAAGCCTACACCTTTGTCATGCTGACCCTACCTATCTCTAGTGGCCTTAAATGGCCTCTGGTACTATAAACTACATGGATCAGGAGTCTGCTTGTCATGGACTGGTCCTGCCACTTCTTAGCTGATCCTTCAGATCTGAGAAGTTAGCACCTCATTCTTAGGTTTGGGGCTATTGCTACACTTCTGAGACCCCATGAAATGTCCCATTAACATTCTAGTACTCAAACAATATTGCAATGCATTTCTTTGCACATGACTTGTGAACCTTTGAATGTAAATTTGCCCATTGGCATCCCTGCCTAATTCTTTTACATTGTTGGTGGGACTATAAATTGAACAACTGTTATGGAAATCGTTACAGAGATTCCTCGAAAACTTGAGAATAGATGTTCCATATGACCGAGCTATACCTATTCTGAGTGTTTTTCCTAAAGAGTTAAAGACATTGTATATGCTGGTAGCGGTGGTACACACCTGTAATCCCAGCACTAGGGAGCCTGAGATGTGAGTTATGAGGCTACATAGTGAGTTCAGGACTAGCCTGAATGACTGAGTGACACTCTGTCTCCACAAAAAAAAAAAAAAAAAAAAAAAAAAAAAAAAAAAAAAAAAAAAAAAAAAAAAAAAAAAAAAAAAAAAAAAAAAAAAAAAAGAATCGTACAACAGAGATACATGCATATTCATGGTTATAACAGCACAACTCATACTAGCTAAATTCTGGAAGCGGCAGATTTACCAATCAATAGATGAATAGGTGAAGAAAATGTGTACCAATTCCTCAAGTTGAATATAATTCTTATGTATTGCAAATATATTGTCACATTTCATGACTAAGTTTAAAGACATGAACTTGCTCAGAGTCTATCTCAGGAATGAAGAGACCTACAAGGTCTGGACAGGCCCACTCTGAAGGAGCAAAAAAGGCCACCACACAGCCCCATGGTGAAGTCTCTTCTCATATTTACTGGGGAAAAGAAGATAAAGAGCAAGGGGAAAACTGCTTAGGGCAGAGAATCATTACAGAGAACCTCTAAAAGCAGACCAAAAGTAGACAGTGATTATCTGAAGTTGCGGTGTATGCAGAAACAGAAAAACAAACAAGGCAGGGCATGTCCATTCGGACTGTAGGCAGCGGGAGGGGGGCGGAGCATAAAGGTTAGCGGATGCATGTTTCACATTCTTAAGATAGATCATCCTCGAGGCCAAATAGAGTCCTGGTCAGCTCAGGAAGACAATTCACTCTTGCCATCCCACAATATTTGCTAAGAAAAAGAATTGTTTGGTAGGAAAACTAAGAGCTGAAAATACCAAGATGTTCTGGAGATGAGAAGAGTGGGTAGAAGGGAGGAAGGTAGAGGAAAAAGAAGGAAAGGAAAAGGTTGAAATAATTATTTCCAATATACACGGTGGGCCACTGTACTTGACTGCTACTTGCTAACTACGGTAAACCTGAGACCTCCTAAACTTATCCCCATTGGTGACGCTAAGCTTCCAAGATGGCACTGACACACAAGCAAGCCTGACATTGTTTCCATTCAACCACCTCACTCATGCTGAGAAAGGAAACTTTTGCGGGGGGTGGGAAATCGCATTTCCAGAGTTAGTGGACAAGGGATCTATGAAAAACTTCAACAACTCAGGGTGTCCCTAACTCTGCAACTGCTCAATTATGGAATCTTGTGTACGTGACACCTGACGAAGCTCCGGCTCCCCAGCATCCTCCCTGCTCAGCGGTGCCTGTGAGGAAAACTGTGTCTCTTCATTCTAAGTGCTTTTAGTTTTTATCCCTAACTTTTTTCTTTGCTTTTTGAACTAAATCCTTCAAGGGTACTGTTAGCATATATGGGAATTTCTAGCTAGTCAGATTAAATATTGTGAAATTCGTTGTGTATTCAAGATGAAGAGCATCGGACGTGAAGGACACTTGCTCTGGCACTGTCTGTGTTAGCAAATGCTAGAAGGATGGTGGGCGAGGTCCGGGAGTACCACTCACATAAACCAGTGGGCCCAGACAATCAATAGGAAGTCTCCAAATAATACCTGAGGCTGGTAGAGAGATTGTGGTGCTGGGATCAGGATACGTGTCTAGATCTGGTTTTACCCCTAGTGTATCAATTTTTATCTTAAAGGACCGACTGCCCCCAAGCTTTGTGTTTCTACCCATTATAGGACAGAGTAATAACTACATAAGCTACCTAACAGAGTCTGTAGCAATAAAACAAAAAATAGAGCTTTAGGGGAAAAGCCCAGTAATAGTATGATTATGAAATATTAAAATTATAATTCATACAATTTTATTACAAAAATAAAAATTACATATTATTAATTTTGTATTATGACATAATGATTTGTAACATTATTGTAATTATTAATAATCATGTCATATTATTACACAATATTCAATTATACCTGAGGCAGGCGCAATTATTACAATATAATAATTACATATACAGCAAATGAAAACATCTTAACAGAGAATTCTGCCTGATAACATTGAAAGAAACATTACTCGTGTCTAGTTTAGAAAAAAGATACTGAGCGAAAGAGAAGACTGCGGGCTTCAGGAATTGATGAAGGGATTTGAATCCAGATTTACGCAGCTGCTGAGGAAGTTTGGATAAATTATTTAATCTTTCTTGCTCTCCTTTAAAAATGAGAACAGCCTGAGGCTGAGGTGCAGCTTAGTGATTACAGCCTTTGCCTGGGAAGAGCCCGAGCTTGGGGTTCTGTTGCCCAGTGTTACACTGTAGCTGGGGCAGTGGCCATGCCTGTAATCCCCACACTTAGGAAACCAAGGCAGGGGGATTTCTGTAAGTTCTGAGCCAGCCTGGGCTACACAGTGAGTTCAAGACCAGCCTAGATTACAGACTGGGACCCTGTCTCAAAATAAATAGATTTAAAAATAAAATAAAAAAGAATAGCAAAGCATTCGTCTCTGGCTCTCATGAGGATTAAGAATCAACAAGTTTAGAGTTTCAGTTATATAAAATAAATAAAGTCTAGAGATCTGTTACACAAGATTGGGCTTACAGTTGTAATGCTGTATTTTATATTTTAAAGTCTATTAAGAGGGTAAATCTTATGTTAAGTATTTTCAATACCATAAAAGTTTTAAAAATAATAATGTGTATAAAACAGACAGCTGATACACCAGGGAACTTTAATAAGCAGTGGTTATCACCTTTCATCACCTTTCTTTTTATTTATAATTATCTTTCAAATAAAGAAATGCTGAGTTTAGCCAATCATTCTGGTTATGCAAGGACTTTCTGTTGGAAACTGAGAGACCAGGAAATTGTGGCTTGTTCCAGATTTTGCAAGTGGCTGGTTCGCCTGAAGATCAGGTAGAACTACGCTTGCCCAATTACAGCCTTACCCTGTCTTCACTGTTCAGACCTGAACCTCAGCTCCAAGATCCAGCACGGAACTCCCTTCCAGCGTTTTGCTCTTCAAAAATCTAGACCTAGACAGTCTAAGTGTGTACCTTAGCAGCACTGAGAACTTGCGAACTTCAATTATTGAAGCACAGATAAAGGAGTTTCTGTACTCCTTAGTGAATTCAGATTCGATTAGTTGACCTCTCATATTTTTAGAAAGTTTCTCCCCTGACACCTTATTAGAAACATTTTCTTCCTTCCTTTTCTCCTTTCTTTCTTTCTCTCTTTTCATGTATGTGTGTGTGTGCCTGTGTTACTGGAGACTGAACCCAGGGTCTTCATACTGAGCTACAACCTGTGTACCTTTCTATTTTTGATTTTGAGACAAAGTCTCACTAAGTCTCCCATTCTGGGCTCGAATTTGCAATCCTCCTGCCTCAGCCTCCTAGAATGCTGGGATTACCAGCCTTTGTCAACAGGCCTGGATCAGGAAAAATTTCACATAGAGATAAATTAAATGAAACTCTCAGTGAAGCTCCCTATATCCACCCAATAGATTCTGTAAGAAACGTTTTTGCTGTACTTGCTTTGCATATAACTATCCATCTGTCCATGATGATTTGCTTTTAGAACACAGCAACGGTAATGTGCTGTTGAGTGCTTTTACACCTGGCCCCATCTGGTGAGGGTGGGAGGAAGCCCTGATGTGCAGTGTCTGGTTTTTGGGTTTTTTCCTTTCTTTCTTTCTTTTTTGTAGAGTGAAAAAGCCAACATCAAGCTACCAAGGTTGTATCGGTGAACACAGAGCTGGAAAAGAGGTGCCCACAACTGACTTTCATGAGCTTGTGTGAGTCAGTCTTGGTGTATACCACTGTAAAATGTTTTTTCTTTTATTCTTTTACCATACTTTAACGGAAGTTCGTATCTCAAACAAAGACAGCTGAGTGACCCCATCCCTGCTCCCCTTCTTGGTATCTTCCACCTTTAAGAACATGTCAGCAGGAGGATCACAAGCTAGGCAGGAGGAACCCAAATTGAAGTCCAGGTGGGGCAACTTAGTGACTCCGTGAGATTTCAAGGGCCAGGGATATAGCTCAGTATTGAAGGACCTGGATTCAATCCCCAGCACCACGAACAACAATAACAACAACAACAACAAAAACAAGCCTTCTGGGACTAGCTGAAAGCCTCATGTATTCTGAGCATCCCAAGTGGGTAGCAGACTCAGCTCGCTCCTCTGGGACACTACAAACCCAGACTCAATGAAGAGTTATGAAGCTGGGATCCTCTTATAGAAAAATGAAATGTCTAACAAGTAGAAAACATATTTTCCTCTTTTGTGTTTTAGACAGATCTCCCCTTCTCTCCTCCCCTGATGCATCTGTGTTTGAAGCAACAATAGAGAGCTAGATGCTTACACAATATTTCTGGGAAAAACCTCTATTCCCAGAAGACACAAACTAAACTGTAGATTTCTTTCTTACCCCTGTACCTTGAATGTTTACGAAAATCCATGGTAAGGGGAAAATTCACCAAAATATCTCTGCAACTAGATTATTAAATGATGCTGGGCTTGCAAACAGGAGGAAATGAGATGTGATTACCCCAGACTGGATCTTTTTTCCCTTGTGGAATTGTGGAACCAGTAAGAAAAACAAATACCATTCAAGCAGTGAAGGAGGATTTTACCCTTGGCCAAGAGCAGAAAGGGGAAGTAAACTTGCACATCAACTTCTCAGCCTGTTGGGGACTGAGAGATTATAGATGTGGGAAAATTAGAGGAGTGGAAGGGATAGGCCAATAAAGGGGAAGAATGTGCATGTCTTTTCTGGGAATGAGTGAAGGTTTTCCAGGAATTCAGGTGCTACTCTTTCTCCTCCTTTTGTGTCTCTCTCGGGCATTGTCATGGCCACTGTCCACGGTAGGTGCAGTTATAACAAAGTTAGAGGGGGTCCGATGATCCCTCTGGCTATCATCTTAGATCCACCCCATTTCTGCAGGCCCACCTGAAGGGGGAATCTCTGGCCTACAGGTATCCTGTCCTCAAAGAGAAAAAGAAGATAGGGTAGACATTCAGTTAGGTCACACAGGCAGTGCAAGATTAGAGCAGAATAACAGTAGAAGATAGATTCTTTTAATCACCTGCTTTCTGTGAAAGGTCCTCTTGATTCTAGCCTGTGATTCTAGTCATGTGGATTTAGAGATGAATAAATGAATTATTCGGGAGATGATGGTCTATGACAGATGATGGCAAGTATCTTAGTTACTTTCTCATTGCTGGACAGAATACCTGATAACCACAACTTCTGGAAGGAAAGATTTATAATAGCTCACAGTTTCAGAAGGTCACAGTCCATTCACGTGGCAAGGCTGAGGCCAGAGCCAGAGCCAGACTCAGAGCTCCTCATGGCAGCCAAGTCTGGCAGGAAGGGTGGGACCAGCACACACCCCTCCAGGTCAAGCTCCAAGTGCCCACCCCCTTCAGCAAGGCCCCGCTTCCCAACAATATACAGTATCCATAGGCACATGAGGCTTTTGGGGGACATTCCAGTTGCAACTCATAACTTTCTACTCCTGATCCCCAAAAGACTCATGTTTACCTCCTTACATAAAATGCAGGTCATCTTTCTCTAAGAGTTGCTAAGTTTTAACAGTTCCAGAACTGCTAAAACTTACACCTGGCCCCATTTGGTGAAGGTGGGAGGAAGTCTCCTCTGAGACACGAGGCAAACTATCAGCTGTGAACTCCTGTGAAAACCATAGTTAAGCATTTCAACATAGAGTGGCACAGGGTAAATATTACCATTCCAAAAGGGAGGAATAGAAGGATAAAAGGCAAATGGACCAAAACAATTTTAAAACCCAGCAGGGCAAGGGTTCAATCTTGCAGTCCCATGCCCAGTGCTCAGGGTAAACTGTAGTAGATATGCATGCCAAAGGGCTTGGGTGGTGGCCCTGCCATCACAACATCACACTGGCTGCAACCTCTGTTTTCTCTCCTTTGGGCGAGGCTTGCCTAGAGCCTGCAGCTTTCCTCAGGAAATGATCCACATTCCTGCCTTCTTTAAAGTTTTGAGATCTTCATTATGAAGACGTCTCCTTCACAACTTTACTCACTGCCCTCTCAAGCGCACGCTGCTTGGCTTCCAAGGCCCTCCCTCCCCTGAAATCTAGATTGAAACCTCCACGACCCCACAAGTGTTGCACTCTGCAAATCTGTAAAACCAGGACATCACGAAAGTCTGCCACTGGCTTGACTAATAGTCCAACCCCTGGAACAATCACACCCAAGGTATCTGAGTTCTTAGATGGTTGAACTCCAGGTAGGTGAGCCCTGACAAAAATTTCTCTCTTTGGCTCTGGGGCACTCTTTTCAAAGCAATGTCCTCTGTCTTTCCGCCCCTGCCTTGACAAAGGATGGGGTCCTGTTGACTCTTGAGATGCCCTCAAGGCCTCTTTCCTGTAGTCCCAACTGTAAGTGCTTAGCTTCTTTTTAACACCAATCTCTCCAACCTCCCTATGTTCATCTGATCCACCGCTGCAGCCCCCCTCCGTTTCACAAAACTGTAACCTCTCCACATCATCTTTCTCTGCCATATTTTTTTCCTGCCCATCACCATAGAGTTGGCTAAAATCCACAGACAGCAGCCATTTAGCAGCCTGAACACTGGGCTGCCTTGGGATTTCCTCTACCAGATCAAGTAGTTCACCATACTCAATCCTAGTCCCAGGCAGTGTCTCTTGACAAATGGAATATGCTGACAAACCTTCTGCCAGAGTGTAGCATGCATGGTTCCTAGATGAATTGCCAATACAGTTCTTCCTAGCTCAAACTTCTTGAGCCTGATCTTTCCAATGCACATCTCCATCAGCTTTCTGGTCTTTCAAGCTCCCACCAGAACCTACCAACATGCTTAGCTCAGAGCACTCCAAGGCTTCTCCAGCCAACATCCTCAAACCTCTTCAAATTCCTCCCATGGACCAGTTCCACAAGATTGCAAACCACTTGGTCAGGCAAAGTCACAGCAATGACCCCATTTCTCTGGTACCCATTTCTGTCTTCATTACTTTCTCATTGCTGGGACAGAATACCCAACATCCACAACATTAGGAAGGAAAGATTTATTCTAGCTCACAGTTTCAGAAGGTCACAGTCTGCTCACAAGGAGGGTCCAGGGCTGGAAACAGAGATCTCATAACATGGCAGGCTACAGCCGAGTCTGAAAGGAAGGTCAGTACCAGCACACACCCCTCTGGATCAAACCCCAAGCATTTGCCCCTTCCAGCCAAGCCCCACCTCCCAACAATACCCTGTATCCATAGGTACATGAGGCTCCAGTTCCAAACCATTGCACCAAGTATACAAATGCCTGCTAGAGTGGGCAACATTTGAGCTGTGTCATTGGCGGTGGCAGGAAGTGTCAGGAAAGCATCCCAGGGCTGAGAAAGGGCCTGGTGAATCAGAGACAGGACGAGAGATCTCAGTGGATACAGAGGGCAGGGAGAGGCTGGCAGGGTCAGAGATAGGAAAGGTTCACTCATAGGTGTCTTCAAATGCCACACTAGGGGACTTTGATGCAATGCAGAAGGCAGCTGAGAGCCACAGAGGTCTTCAGCCAGGGACTGGCGTGATCAATTTGCTGTTGAGCGGTTTTTGGGCAGCTCTGTGGAAAATGGCAGTAGAGCCCACAGGAGAGTCCACAGGAGAGCCGAGGCGAGGCAGAGCGCTCCCCCAGAGGCAGTTACACCCTGCAGCTACGCACAGCCAGTTTCCTCTACCTCTGCTTTCCTCCCAGCTCCCCCTCACTCTTCCTCTCCTCTATCTCTTTCCCCTCTGTACCTATCCTCTTAATTCTACTCCTATTTTTCTTCTCCTTTCTACCTGGGACAGCCCAGGAGCTTAAAGCTTAGACAGACTAGATCACATCCTTTTGCCTCATCTGGTTCTAGCAAAAATTTCTGGTGAGTCTGTGAGCTTCCATATCTTTATTCATAATAAACGAATGACTTTTGGCAATACAGGGTCCAGTGATGAACTGATGGATAAAACCTATATGTATTTAAGGAGCTCAGTGGGCTGCGTGGTTTCATAGTGACTTTGCTTGTACCTTTAGGGAACTTTCCAAATGCCAGGTGAATTCACACCTCCATCCGCATGGCATCTTGTCAGTCTCTTCGCTATCAGTGTCCTCGCCCTGAAGTCTCAATGGCTTTTGCAGGGGCAACAGTAAAGTGTTGTTTTTTGTTTTGGTACTGTGGATCAAACCTATGGTCTTTACACTAAGATGTGTCATCAGCCCTTTTTTGTTTTGAAACAGTGTCACCACATCACTGAATTTCCTAAGCTGGCTTCTATTATTATTTTGGCTTAAAATGTATTTGAGTTGCGTGGTGCAAGCCTGCCCGGCCCTTTGAGAGACTGAGGCAGGAGGACTATAAGTTCAAGCCCAGCCTGGCTCCCAAAGGGCTAGGATTAGAGTTATGCAGTCCCATGCCGGGCTTGAAAATTTACAGTATAGCTGATCTGAAATATTCATGGTGGGATTAAGCTGCTGGTCTGAATAATGAAAATCATAGACAGAATAACAAACAACAGGAGATAAAAAGTACACTTAGAATGACCACAAGAAGTGTGTGTGTGTGTGTGTGTGTGTGTGTGTGTGTGTGTGTGTGTGTGTGTGTGTGTATGTGTATGTTACTAGCCCAGGGCTTCACACTGAACTACATTTTTAGTTTTGATGTTTTAATCAGGTCTCACTAAGTAGCTAAATTTTCCAGGCTAGGCTCAATCTTGAGATCCTCATGCCTCAGCCTACTGGAGTGCTGGGATTGCAGACTTATACCTTAGGCCTGGCTAAGAAGTGCTTTTCAAATGCACAATTTCAAAAGATACAGTGCCGTTAGAGGGCAGCTTGGCAATCAGAAAGAGGCACTTTTGAAAAAAAAATAAGATTCAAACTAACCAAATATGAATCTGCAGCTCATCATTTATCACAAATAATTGTTGTGCTGGGCCCAGGGTGTGGGCCTTTGTTTACTACTTAATAATTTATTTTCTTTAGTTCTGTGGTGTGCTACTACACCATACCTATGTGGTGCTGGGGAATCAAGCCCAGAGCTCTGCACTTGCCAGGAAAGGACGCTTAGACACTGAGCTATGCCTCCAGCCTGAACTTTTATCCTTCTGCCTCAACCTCCCCGAGTGCTGGGATTCCAGACCTGTGCCATCATGCCCAGTTAATGAGCCAATGTTTTAAAGCTATTTTTTTTAAGTTTTGACCTTTGCTTTTCTTCAGGATGATGCATGTAGCCTGTATACATAGAGCTGAGCAGAGATCTGACCCAAAGTTTTGAGAGAATAGAAGAGACAGATATAAAATGAAAGTCAAGGTGCATTCACCATTTGGGGAGTATGCACATACTTTGTCTGTGATCAATACAAGGTTGATTAGCTTTAAATGTCCATAATCTCCTCATTCACTCCTCGTCAGGACTAAAGACAGAGACGTGGGAGGTTTACAGGGACAGTCAAGCACCCAGAAGTCTCCAGTCACTGCCCTAAACCTACGGTCATCTTGAATTCCAGAAGAGCTTCTACAAAATTAAGACTGCCTCTAGCATGAACAATCATCTCACGGAGACCAGAGTGATAAGTGATAAGCCCTTCTCTCAGAGCCATCTCACCAAACCAGAACTGCAGGCCCACCAAAGAGTCACTGTTCTGTTCTGTTGTTTTGGTTTTGTTCGTTTAAGCAAAAATGGCTTCTAAAGTCCTAGACCCAGAAGAAAACACAAACCATGCTTTTAATGAGTAACAGGTTAAGGGCTCAGGAGCTTGCCTTCTGTCCCTATGGTGGTCTCTGGCTCTGTTAAGACGGAAAGTTATGCTGACTCACCTGGCTGTCTCATGTTGATGGTCAGCTGGGCTGACTGCAGAAGGAGAGCCCAGAGGGCCTGGGCTGGCTCTGCTCTGTTCCACACTCCGCCAGCAAGTCCCTCAAGTGTGTGCTCGCAGTGGATACTGCTCCAAGAGGAAAGAACACAAATATTCAAGGCCTCTTTCTGACACCTCTGTCTCTTCACTGCCTCCCAATTTCCATTCTTTTTAGTTCTATAAACTGTATTCTAAGCCATTTCCTCAAATTCTACCTTCCAGATCTTTAAATCTCTCTGCAGTTGTATCTAATGCTTACTCTCTTCTGAAGAAACAGACAAATGATATAGGTTCATAAGCACAAGTAAGTTCAAAATGAATCTTTATAGAAAGTAGCAATAATATGAGTTTCTTTCACCTTTCCTTTAGAGTCCTATTATCAGAATCTCTCAATTGCTTCTCATCTTGATCCTAGCTCTACCTCAACCCCACTTCCTTCTAGTATTATAGTATTTAGGGAAGAAAATAATGGGGAATATTTAAACGTGCTGTGAAGGTGATTTACTGTAACATTACCTTACAACTAATGCACAGTTTTCTTCTAAAACTAGATGGATGTGTACTTTTTTCATTGTAATTGAAACATCTGTAAATTTGTCATTGCATATTCTCCTATAGACAACAGTAACTGCTACCATTCCGTCCCTGAATTATATGTAGCTTTTAAAACTTTTTTATTATTTTTTCTTAAAAATGTACTTGCATTGGGTGGTGTAAGCTGAGGCAGGAGAAATACAAGTTCAAGCCCAGCCTGGACAACTCGCAATTTTGTGAAACTCTGTCTCAAAATAAAATTTAAAAAGACTGTGGATGTAGCCTAGTGTGAAGGCCATGAAGACCCTGAGTTCAATCTTCAGTACAAAAAAAAAAAGAAAGAAAGAAAAAGAAAAAAGAAAAAGAAAAGAAGAAAAGAAAAAACACGAAAAATACACTTTATAGGAAAAAACAGAGTTATGTATAAGTCTCTGGCTATATTAAGAGGTTATTTTCTCAATACCCATAAGGATTGCTTCTTCTAAGGAAAAGGAAAGAGGGAAGGAAGGAAAGAAAATAAACATCTTGGGGAAGATATGGAGAGATCAGAACATTGGTGCACTGTTGGTAGGAAAGTAAATGTTGCAAGTACCTTGGAAAACAGCATTTCAACTCTTCAAAAATTAAACAGAATTACCATATGATTCAGCAACTTCCCTTCTGGGTATGATTCCCAAAGAACTAAAAACAGGTCTTGAAGATACATTTGTTCACTTGTGTTCACAGCAGCATCGTTCACCGTAGCCAAAAGGTAGGAGAAACGCAGTGTCTATCAATGAGTAAATGGGTAAAAAAAGATACATACATACAAAATGTAGCATCTACATTAATGAAATATTAAGTAGTCTTAAACAGAAAGGGAATTTGGTATGTGCTATAAAATGAATAGATGAATAGATAGATGAATCTTCAGGGCATTATGTGAAATAAACCAATCACCAAAAAGCCCACATAGTGTTTATCAGGTATGTACAGTAGTCAAAATGAAGAAAAGAAAGGAAGTAAAATGGTAGTTTCCAGTGAGGAAAGAAGAAACAGGGAGGTGTCTAAGGGGCCAGAGCTTCAGTTTTCTGTATTAGAAATTATGAAAAATATTAGTATTAGCTGTATTCATATTTTTGTACGCTCAAATAAAAGACTTTAGAATGGTTGAACAGGGGCTGGAGAGATGGCTCAGTGGTTAAAGTGATTACCTAGCCAGCTCTAAGTACCTGAGTTTGATTCCCCAACACCACATAAGCTGAGGCTGAGACAGGAGGACTGCCATGAGTCCAAGGCCAGCCTGGGCTCCAAACAAAGTGAGTTCAGGACCAGCCTGGGCTACAGAGCGAGACCCTGTCTCAAAAAAGAAAAGTTAAACACTAAATAAATCGTATGTTGTGTATCTTACCATAATTTTTAAAAATTCGTAGTACTTAAAACTAGTCTAATTATACAACTATCACCTTACATCTGCAATAGAAGAGGAACTGTACAGATCAAGAAATCCCTCGGTGCTCCGTGTTTTTGAGCACCTGGCAATCATCTTACTGAACTCTTTTTTCCCCTGAGTAAACGTTGGCCCTGAGATTCCAGAATATGCAGCTTGCTCCCAATTTCCAAACTCTGGGACTAAGCGAGGAAAAGAAGTAAAAATTGTAGAAACATACTGAATTTCTATGCAAGATAATAGGTCTCAGGTATTCCTGGGGTCATCTGTAAATGCAAATGTTTTCCTCCTTCTAAAGATGAACACTGAGAAACATTTATATATTATACTTCAACCAAGTATTGTACAAATGCCGGGACCAATTTTTTTTCCCTTTCTGAAGAACAGGTGTTCTCTCTGCTTGTTATTTATTTATTTTTTTTTTGATGTTTAATTGGTCTTTGTGCCCTCAATTTATTTCTCCGGGATTATTTATCTTCTTAGTCTTTTTGAGAGGTTGTTGGTCAACACTTCCTAAAAGCTTAAATAAATATATGTCTGTGGAGCTTCCTTTGCCTTTAAAAGGATACTTTAAAAAGATACTTTTAAAGTATCTTTGAGAGGCTCCTTCTCACAGGTTGCCGTGGCCGACCTGACGAGCGTCCTCCTGCTCAGGTCTCTGTCGGCCACCCAAGCAGGGTCATTCATCCAACTGCAGTACGTTCAGGCGAGCTGCGGGAACCACACTTCCTCTATGAGCTTTAACCCTGGAGTTTGAAGCTAAGGGCCACTCGTGACTCTCTCGTCTCAGAAATAGCCACAGTGCTGAGGCAGTATTGTATTTTCTCCATATTTTGGCTCCATTTAACACCTCTTACAGAACTTCAGCAGGATCAACATCAAACAGCTGGTGGATTTTAAATTGTTCTGCGAGTTTTATCCCCAGGCATTTCTATCTATTACATTTTTAAAGACATAGACTTCCTTGTGGGCAAGATAAGCCTCAAAACGCACTCAACACCTTTTGCAAATAAAGGACCCACACCAAAAATTTCAGGTGGCTTTTAAAGTCTTTTCATTGGGAGTATTGGTGCAGGGCTGCTATCTGGCGCCCTGAGAGGCAGAGGCAGGAGGGCTCAACCAGTCTGGGCAACTGAGCAGCTTAGCGAGACACTGCCTCAAAATAAAAAATTCAAGACATATGCTGAATTTAGAGCTCAGGGTGAAGGCCCTGGGTTCAGTCTCAGTACTCAACCCCATCATTACTTGGGGTGAAGTGGGGGGAGAAAGATTTTAGGGTTGTGAGGATTGCTTGAAATGGGGACGCAGGGAGGTGGAGGCACTGTTGTGACTTTGACTTTGGTTTAATAATGCATGAGATAGATACAGAAATACGAAATAGAAATTTTAAACGTGTTTCGTGTGAGTGGCGGAGGAAGTCTACCGAAGAATCACTGTCCACACCACCTCCGATCCTCCCAGTTCCGGGTGAACAATCACTGGCCTCGGCAAATGTCCTCCTGAGTAAAATCTCAGCGTGCCACCGGGGAGATGTAAAACCGCGAGGTCAGTGTGTTCAAAATGCCCACTAGGACGCACAGCAACGCCAGTCGGCGCGTGGTGGCCCCGCGAACCCAGCACGGGACAGTTAAGTAGCTTCACGTGGCTTCAGGTTCGCAGTTGGCATGCACCCCTCTTACCCCGAAAGGGGTAAACACTCGGTCCCGCCCGGCCCCGCCAGGCCCGCCCCACCCCAACTCCCGCCCACCCCGCTCCAGGCCTGGGAAAGGGAGCGAGGGCTGTGCGGATTCTGGTGGGCGGGGCGGGGCGGGGCGGGGCTGGCCGAAGGGGCAGGGCCTGCGGGGAGGGGCGGGGCGGGGCTGGCCGAAGGGGCAGGGCCTGCGGTGGGCGAGGCGGGAGAGGAGCCCGATTCAGGAGGAGGTGGGCGGGGCCAGAAGGGGAAGGGGCGGGGCTACGTGGGCAGGAACGAGCGCGGAACAGGAGGAGGGACGGAGGGCGGGGCCGGCGATGGGCGGGGCGGGCGCGGCGCCCGGCTCCACGCTCGGAGCAGGACGGCGGGCGGCACTAGAGGGAGCTGCCGCCGCGCCCGCTCTGAGCGCCGCCTCCCCAGCCCGCGCCGCCGCGATGGCGGAGGACAGTGAGTCTGCGGCCAGCCAGCAGAGCCTGGAGCTGGACGACCAGGACACGTGCGGGATTGACGGGGACAATGAGGAAGAGACGGAGCACGCCAAAGGGTAGGACGCGGCTGGAGGGGGGCCGCGGGGAGGGCCAGGGCGGGGACCGCGTGCGCCCGGGGCTCCAGCTCCCGCGCGGCTCCCGGGTGCGGGGGCCCTTGCGCCGCTCCGGGCAGCGTCTCCCCGGCTCCTCCGACCACTGCGGGCTCCAGCTCGCCCGGCTCCCGGAAGAGCGCGCCGAGGAGGAGAGGCCCGGGTAGGCGAGCGGGCGGCCGCGACCCTGGCGCGGGACGGCGACGCGGCTGTCACCTGCCGCGCGTCCCCGCCGCCGGCCGGCCTCGCCCATCCCCGTCCGCGGCCCCTGCGGAACGGAGCGGCGGGCCGCCTCTGCCCGCGGGTGGCTCTCGGTGGGGACCGAGGGGGCGCGACGCCCGCGCGTCTCCGTGTAGCGGCGCGTCCGCGGCTGCCGTAACGCGTGGGTTGGAAGCCGCCCTCTTTGCCCCCGGCCGTGGTTCCTGGAGTCTCTCCGCCCTCCCCCAACCGCTCCATTCCCCCCAAAAGTGCGAGGCGGGTAGCGGGTTGGAGATGCGCTCCCGGCCGATTCGGAGCGGCTGGTGGCGAACTGAAGAAAGTTGTGCCGCCCCGACGGGGCGGGGGGCGCCGAGGGGCTCCCGAGCCCGCCCACTCCGAGAACGCGCCTCTGAGTGCCCCCCGAGCTCCGAGCGGGACGGAGCCCGCAGCCAGGCTCCCGCCGACCCGACCGCATCCTGCGTGCAAATGTGGTGTTGCGTCTGCACGGCCAAAGCGCACCGAGTGGGTTCACACTCGATCGGGTCCCTCCATCCGTCGCGTTCCTGCCCCTTCCCACCCTGGAGACTTCATTTGCTCTGCTGTTGGAGGAAAGATTGCTTCTGGTTAAGGCTGGTATTGAAGTTCTCTTTTTAGAGGAGGGCAAGGGGATCATTTTAAATAAAGACTGGTGTCCTTTTATAGGTGGTGTTTGCATGACCCTTTTACCCTGTTGGATTCAGACTGTGCGCTGGCACAGAACAGTTACTGCCCCCCCCCCCCCCTTAGAAGTGAGGTTTTTGTGAACCGTGGTGACTGGGTAGAAGTGGGTCAGCCTAAAAACAGGATAGGGAGCCCTTGAGTCACGCAGATGGCTTATTTATCCAGTTAATGTAGATATTCTTCAAATGATAGCTGATTGAAAGCGGAAGTGTTTGCCTTTCTAATATCTACTTTAAGGTTTATTTAGGACAGGAATCTTCGTTGACCTTTATTGCATTATGAAAATATTGAATAACAGATAAAAAAGCTGATTCTGCATCTTTATCATTGAAAAGTTCCTTTTTAAAAAAATTGCATTGAACACTTCAGTTGCAGCTGCAAGTACTGAATGTTATCATTCAAGTCTAGATTTAAAAAGAGAGTGAGCAAAGGAGATCATACGGAAATCCGAGCCTGAGTCCTGTTTATGCAGTAATAAAAATTTGCCTCTGATAGCTAACTATAAATTTTTCTAATCAGTAGCTCTTTAACTTGAAATGAATCTGGGTCCAAGTCGAGGAGTTACTGAAGTAATTTCAGCACCTGTCTGTTATCTTTCCAGGAGACCCTAGACTTGTCTCTTTCTTATTTCTGCTTATTTTTTGTTTCATATTCTAGGTGGGGGATTGATTAGGGCTTCTGGCTGACAGAGTGTAGAATGTCCAGGGGACAGAGGCCACTCATCTCAACGCCCGTTGATCTGTGACTGTCCCTTGATGCCTTGCTACGGGCCAGGCCCAGGTGTAGTTCCTGGAATAGCATCCAAAGGCATCCCGGGCCCCTCAGAGGTTTCCAGTTTTGTACATCATCACATTAATTATGCTTTAGCAGAGTTAATCAAAACTTAGCGATGCCCAAAAGGACCGAAGTATTTTAACCGTGAGCAGGTAACGTGATAACAGCTTGTAGTGGGAAAAGATTAATATAATGGGTTTATTGTAGTCTATTAAACTGTAAGGAGATTAGCAAGGCTCCCAAGTTGCTGCTCTTGTTGGACTACTTTTTTTTAAATTTGAATTTAGACAATGCCAGATTTTAGGGAGTGATTGTTTTGTTTGACTCATTGATGGGTAATACTGCTACTCAGTAGCAGCTAGGGTTCTTTAAGTAGCTTAGGTTTGTAAATGTGAAAATTTGGAAGATTCCTCTTTCCCACCCTTGGTCTTTTTATCACAAAAATGAAAACTTTGGTATTCTTTGAGTCAGTAATATAACCTCTCTTCTACTATCCTCAGTTTAGAGTGAAGAAAATTGAATTTATTCTCTTTCTATGTACTCTTTCTAACTTATTTGTCGGGGTTGACTATGGGAACATCTCCTAGTCAGCTGTATGGAATCAGTGGGAAAATACAGAAGGATTTTTCTCATGGGAAATTTCCCAACGAAGGATGGAACTTTGGGCCAATGGATAAATGCTTCACCTTGAATAGGCAGAACCATCAGTTAGTCCCCTGTGCCCTGAAACAATTAATTCCCTCCACCATTTGGTGTAATGCATTTACTAGTTGTTTTATGACATGGAGATGAACTACATGTAACCTCAAATAAAAAGTCCCAGTAGCATTCTTATGCTGCGCAAAAAGGTAAATATTACTGCATATCCTTTTTGTTTTCATAGATTTCCCTTTATGGGTAGAAGGTACTGTTTTATGGATAATGCATGAATGAAATATGAAATGTATATTTAATGAAAAGCATACATATTACAAAAATACATGAATCTTAATATCCTTATATCTTTTATGGAAAATGTGACCTTATCAGGTTTACCCATGTATGGAAGTGGTTTACCGCTATTAAAAAAAAGTCATAAATTTCCCCAAAATAGGGAAAGGGAGTGATTATCAACTTCATTTAATAAAATGATTGTCAGTTGTAATTTTATTGTTTACAAATAGTCTGTGGCAAATTGGAGCTAGGCTGATAGTGAATTACCTATTAATAGCCTTTCAATAATTTGCTCTAACATATTATTTACTATTGGAATCAAATGGGCCGGTATGAGTTAAGAGCCTGACAGCCTGAAAACTTTCAAGCAAATTATTTTTTTAAAAGACTTTCTACTGAAAGATAACAGTTAGCTTTAGTCCAACTTCCTATATGAATCACTGGCATCCAGAGAAGAAAAGACATGCTCTGCTGGGGGTGGCAGTGGTTAATTGGGTTTGAGGTTTGCTAAATACCCGTGGTTCTTTGATGTCTCATACTCAGTTAATTTTGTTTTTATGTGTTCAAGCTTTCTTCTGTTACTTTCTTCTGAAGGGAGTTGGGGCTGCTGTTGAGCATGGGAACAAATAGTTGAAGAATCACCTAAAGTTCATGATCATCCCTCGTATCGATGTGTATCTTTTCCACTTGAAATGTACCTACCCTGCATTAAGCACAGTCATTGTCCAGTTTTAGAAACAGTCACACAGTTGGCTTCAAACGAGATGAGTGCTTATGTTGGTAACAAAACCAAATCTGTCTTTGCTTTGCCAACACTGACTCTCAGAATGCATAGTTGTTTTATTCCCTTTCCACTCAGCCTCTCTCTCAATATTAACCATGGTGAAGTGGCTACTGAGAATATTTATGTAGGGAATAAAAGTACACATGAGGTTATCCTTGTTGGCAAATAAATGACTAAGTTTCTGGGTAGATATGGTATGGTGTTAGTATTTGAGGGGTAAGACATTTAAAACATTTTTATCTTAGAAAAATTAAAGATCTGGTATTAGACAAAAATGAAAACTTTGATATTCTTTGAGTCAGTAATATAACCTCTCTTCTGTTATTCTCAGTTTAGAGTGAAGAAAATCGAATTTATTCTCTTTCTATGTACTCTTTCTAACTTAATTGTTGAGGTTGACTGTGGGAACATCTCCTAGTCAGCTGTATGGAATCAGTGGGAAAATGCAGAAGGATTTTTCTCATGGGAAATTTAAAGGATAATTCAGTTACTCTTTCTGGTATTTGATCTCTTATAAATGTAAAAGGAAAGATGTATTAACAGCCCTTACCCAAGGGACTTCCTTACTTTAAGAGATACAGTTATAAATGATTAGATATCCTCAGAGACTTATACCTGACATGGTGATTTCACCTTCTCCCCCGAGAGCAGATTTTTTTTTCCCCCAAAGGTTCAGTAAGAATATAAGAAAATTCCTTTTTTAAAAAATTTCTTTTTCACTACTGGAGATCAAACCAGGGCCTTTTCACCAAGCTCTATTCCCAGCCCATTTTTTATTTTCATTTTGAGACAAGGTCTTCCTGAGTTACTTATTTGCCCTTGCTGGTCTTAAACTTTTGATCCTCTTACCTCAGACTCCCAGAGTCCTGAAATTATAGTCCTGAAACCATACCACCCGGCCCAGCGCAGAAAATTTCTAAGTATAAGACACATACATCCTCATCTTTGTTAATTAGCACCACTGTACACTACAAATCTATGCTAGTTAGAATCAGTTTAACGGAACCATGTTATGTTTCCAGTCTAGGAACGAAGAAGATTGGATGGTTTGTTGTTCCACTTGAAAGTATGTTAATTGCTGAAAGCCCCTGCTCATCCTATTTGTTAATTAAAGTTTAATTAAGGGTTAAATTCACATTTTAATATCTATGTGATAAACAAAATAATACTTTACAGGAATTTCTTTGCTGCCTTACTTTTTTTACTGTTACTATTTTCTGCCAGAACATTCTGGGGTGATAGAATATCCAGTTCTGAAGTGATTAGCCACATGGTCTATTAAACATGTGAAACGTGGTTAGTGTGACGGAGGAGCTGAACTTTTTTATTCATTTTATTGAGATGAGTTCTGGCTGTGTAGCCTTGGCTTGCCTCAAGCTTGAGTTTCTCCTGCCTCAGCCTCCCATATACTGGTACAGGTGTGCGCCATCAAAGCTCTGAGATTTTATTTTTGTTATATATATGTAGTCTGTTATGCCAGGTGACTATTGAATTAGACAGTTTAGATCATATTTTCATAGTGTCTCCAGGGCTGGAGACATAGCTCAGCAATAAAAGCACGTGCCTTGCAAGTGCAAGGCCCTGGGTTTGATTCCCCTACACAGCATGAGTAAGGTGGGCATGGTGGTGCATGCCTATATCTCAGCATTTGGGAGGCAGAGGCGGGAGGATGATGGTGAGTTCGAGGCCAGCCTGGGTTACATAGTGAGTCTGGACTACAGAGTGAGACCCTCTCTTCAGAAAAAAAAGAAAAAAATATTTAAATATTTTCCTTTGTTTTGGAGAACACATCAAGTTTTTGTTCTTGTTGTTCTTTCTTTGAGATCTCATATTTCAATTTTAAACATGTATTTGTCTTTTGATGTCAGAAATTAACCTCTAGTCCAAAATGTTCTACCCTTTCATAAACACACACAAAAATATATAGTGACTTCTCTTTCCTTCCTTCCTTCCTTCCTTCCTTCCTTCCTTCCTTCCTTCCCTACCCCCGTCCTAGTGCTAGGGATGGAATTCAAGCCCTTCATACTTTGCTACATCTCCAGCCCAGTTTTTGATTTTTGATTTTATGACATAGTCTTGGTAAGTTACTGAGTTGCCTTGGCTGGTCTTGAACTTCTGATATTTCTGCTTCAGCCTTCCAGAATGGTGGGATGATAGGTTTTTACCTTGCCCTTACATCCCTAAAAACAACTTCAGTAGCTGTTATATTTTTACATCTATGTTATCAAAACCTTTTCACGTTCCTGACAGCTTGTTTATATTGCTTACCACTATTCCTTGTAAACTTTAAACTTTACCTTTTCCTTGTCCTTTAAGTATTTTCCCATTTAATATTTTTTTCTTAAAGTATGTGGAGCTGGGATGGATGGAGTCCGTCATCCCAGTGTTCTGGGACGCTGAGGCAGAAGGATCATAAATTCCAGCCTGGCCAGCTCAGGTACCTACTTAGCAAGACCCAATTTTTAAAATCAAATCCAAAAACAGGCGGGGGATGTACCTTAGTGCAAAGGGCCCTGAGTTCATTCCCTGTGCCACACACAAGCACAAAAGAAAAAGTAGATTTTCTTCTGAGTTCTTGTCTACCAGAAATTCTTTTGTCTGTGCACCTAACAAGTTTGAATGTACACAGAATTCTATAATAATCATTTTCCTTTGAACTCCACAAACATTGCTTTATGGTCTTCTACTGTTAGTGGTACATATGTTTTCTTTTCCAGACTGTCTCTTTATAGGTAACTTTATTCCTTTTCTTTCTTAATTTGCTTTCAAGTAAAGAGGCTTCTTTGACTTTATCCCTGTTCTGTAACCAAAGAGTTTGCATGTTCTTTTTTCTCAAGGAACACCTTTCCTGTAATAGCTAACAAAATGACTCAAGCTAATACATACTTACAGCTGTTTCTTGGGTTCTTAAGTTTTCATGGTCCACAAACAAGTCCAAGCTACCTTCAATTTCCTCCTCACTTCTAAAGTTTTTATCCTTCGACCTCTTTTCTCCTTCAGCATTTGACCCCGAGAGAACAGTTCTTTCTTTCATTTTCCTCTCAAGGACTCACTCATGTGGGCTGCTGTGTGCATCGTTGATTGAAGGGGTTGTAGGTGATGGGGGTAGTGGTGGTGCTTATAGCATGGAGCAGAAAACAACTTCAGATTCTAGGTCAGATGTTCTTGTCCACCAAAAGGACTTTGTCTCTGGATTCCTTTGTAGGTCATCATGCATAGTATGTCAGTCAGTTTTTCATGGCTGGGGCAAAACCTCCAAAGATCTGTAACTTGAAGGAGAAGAGGTTTGTCTTGGCTCATGGTTTTCAGGGGATTCAGTCCAGAGTTTGCTGGCCTCGAGGTAGAAGCATGGTGGAAGGGCATAACAGGAAACCTGGCGGCAGGAAAGCAGGCAGAGAAGGGAGAAGCTGAGGCAAGAATATGCCCGTCCAGGCCACACCCTCAATGGCCTGCCTCTTCCAAAGAGTCCTACTAGCAAGTCTTATGGTCCGGTCACCTTCCAAAACCTTAGGGCCTTTGTACTATTCTCCATTTCCAGCCTTTTGATTTTTGAGACAGGGTCTTGCTGAGTTGCCTAGAATGGACTTGAACTTGTGACCCTTTTGCCTCATCCTCTGAACATGTGGTTTTGGAGAACACTGTAGATCTAAACTGTAACACATAGCTTTCCCCCAAGTTCTCTCTATTTGAGAGTATTCTCTTTACCTTTCTCTACCTCTCCCAAATTCAACATCAGTTCAATTGTTTCATGAAACCTCCCATGTTCACGATAACCAAAGGCGAGAGCCCCATCAGAGGTTCTGGGGTCCTGATTGCGTGTGGCACCTTGCCGCAGCCTTTCCCACCCAGTCTCCCCTCTCATCTCCTGAGGCACACGCTTGTTCTACTGCCAAGGAAGCTAAGATTCCCAGAGATAAGTGACTTGCCCATGGTCACATGGCTGATAAATGGGGGAACATACGTCTTTATTTCCATTGCTTAATATGTACGGAACGCCTACGAACTGCCTCAGTAACATTTATGTAAACACATGATAGGTGATAGCAAAATGAAGTGTGGCTGAGGTTTGTTGATCTGTCTAGATTTCCCTCACCCTCTGCCTTCCTTTCTCTTCTTCCTTTCTACTGACTAGCAAAGGGGTCATCCAGGCTAACCAGTCAGTGGAGGATGGGAAGGTGGAGGAGGAGATTATCACATGGTACAACATGGCCGCTTAAGACCACACCTCTGGTGAGATCTGTGGGTGCTGTAATCTGGGTCATGAATGTCCCCCCAAAGGTCCATATGTTTAAAATGTGGCCCTGTGGTCATTGGGTGGCTGTGGAGACGTTAAGAGGTGGAACCAAGTAGGTGATCTTCAGATCACTGGGGTGCCTTTGAGAGGTATTTGGGGAACTCAGTCTCTCCTCAATCTCTGCTCTTTGGTTTGTGACGTAAGCAGTTTTACTCCACCAGGTGCTCCTGCTGTGATATGCTGCCTCGCTGTGAGACCAAAGCAACTTGGCCAATTAATTACAGGCTGGAACTTCTAAAACTGAGCCACAATAAACCTTTTCTTTTTATAAGCCTTGGCGTTTTCTTGTAGTGACAAAAGCTGATTAACATAATGGTCAGAAACAGTTTTCAAAGGAGATAGTGAACAAGGCTGACCCCTGACTGGGCTGGACTGTGTATTACCCAAATTCACATGTCAAAGCCTGAATCTCCAATGTGATGGTGTTAGGATGCAGGGATTCTGGGAGGTGAAAAGGGTGGAGCGCTCATGGTGGGATTAGTGGTAAAGACACCAGAGCTCCGACTCTGGCAGTTAAGAAAGAGTCTTCCCAGAACCTCACCAAGCTGCCACCTTGATCTTGGACTTCTGGCCTCTAGAACTCTGAGAAACAATGTTTGCTATTTAAGCAACCTAAGCTGACTCGGACACACCTCTGTGCATGTTTGTGAAGCATGAACATGTGTCTTCTTGTTTTCCCAGAGTGTAAGCATACAGTAAGCACTTCTCTGGCTTTTGCAGTACCTGATATGTTGCACATATTGGCCACTCAGTAAAGATTTCTCGAGTGAATTATGTGGTTCTTCATCTCATTGACTAATTTTGAGGTTTTAAAAATCTCTCTGTACATTAGAAATATGTGGTGGATATTTTTGGAAGACTTGAGAAACTTGGACTATGGAAATTTTAATTGTGCTGGCTGTGTATGAGACTTTCAAGTTTTAATTCTGAAAAAAAAATATATATCCCATACTGATCACAGGCATCGTTACTGAGAACGGCAACTTTGCTGGCATACATTAATGCTGTTAAGTACCACAGTGGTGACACAATATTGAAATAAATTTGTCAGAAAAAAGTGTTTTTTAACTTAACTATCTTTCTTTAGTAAATTAAAAAAGACCCAGAAATGATAAAAGTCGTATGCTATTATATATCCATTATCCTAGCAGGAAAACATTTGCGAACAAGGGTGAGAAAAGGCTGTGAGAGAACAGGGTAATTTTTCACTAATTTGGACTATCACAAAGAATATACTTTGCCGAGCCTTCAAGACTCTTTTTAATTTGATTTTTCCACTTGTTTTGTTCATTTCATTCTTAGAAAGATTTTACTAGGAGTCACAGAAATAAGTGTTTACGAAGTTTATTTGTTGATTGCACAGTTTGCATTTGGCCTTTCAATTATCGTAAGAGATAATAATGATCCTAAGAGATAATAATGATCTTGAGACATGCATAAAATTTTATGCATGCTAGATATTTCCTCCTCTGTTCTGACCTTGGCTTTACTCCACAAACTAAACTTCTCATTAAACTAGTTTCTGTAATGAGTGTTAGATAAAATTGTATTATAGTTTAATATTACCTTATTAAAATGGCTTTATGTAAGGTAGGCACCAAAGTTGATCGATAATAATGAAATAATTGTTAAAGGGGAAGGCTAACGACAAAGACATATTTACCCCCATTTAGAATATAGTATTTAAACCATATTTAGAATATGATTTAAAAGAGCCCAATATTTATGGAGAGGGATTGGTTAACAACCTATAGACCAGAAGCTGGCAAAGGAGATGGTCCAGATTCTTCTCCTTCACCTAGTCTTGAGTTGAATTGAGGGCTAATTGTCCAGAACTAATCACCTCTGCTGCCAACACTCATGTAAATATTTGAATTGCAGGCTTGACCTGAAGCTTAGCCTCAGCAGCTAGCTGCCTGCCTGCTTGGCTGACCTTTCTAATGATCTCTGCCCCTCCGTGGCCAAACCTGGTCCAGCTCTGAGCTCTGACCCTTTGTAGGGTTTTGCATGACTTACTACTTTGGCCAGAAGTAATGTAGCTTTAAAACTATTTCCTATCAATCCCAAGAGGAGAAAGAACATCTTGCGTAGAACGAAGCTGCCCAACCCATGAAAGGGCTAACTCCTACTTCAGATGAGGCCGTCAGACAGCCAGATGATAGCAGCTATAAGGTTGGCTTCATGCTGTGGATTGTAGGTTATACTGGGAAAGAGGATGAAGAAATCAACACTGGCATTGGTTCGTTGAGCCACTGACAAATTCACATGACTTCAAGAACCTGAACGCCAGGTAGAGTCTGCTCTTGAGTTAGGCAGCGATGTGGTAACTTAAGGCCCCTGGTCCAGGATGAGGGCAGACTTGTGGCCAGCTCTGCTAGGATTTGACTTAGCTTCAGCCAACTTTTTCAGCTGTGGGTTTGACTTCTCTTTTATCCACAAGGCGATGGGTTGAGCTTTATAAACTAAAACAAAACTTCTTCGTATTTTTTTCCTAGGAGTGCCTTTCCTTCCAGTGAGGTGATGTGGTGCCCTCCCAGAGCAGCAGGGCATGTGGGTGCACATTAGTCCTAGACACCTATTGCAATTTGGCAAAAGACAAATAAGCTATACAATTGTTGGGGAGGGAGTGGGAGTTGTCGAAAAGAGAGAAGGGAAGGATTCGTAACTTTGCCACCATATGTATGTGCACAAAATACTCAAGGTCAGTGTAAACTTTATGTATTGCACTTATACATATCAATAAAATGGGGAGGAAAGCTAGATAACTGTGTTAAAAGATGATCGGTGGCTAGTGCCTCATTGGTCCTGTCTTCAGTTCCCCAGCACCATGTGAGCTGGGCTGTTAGAAGAGCCTGTTCGTTGCTTCTTTAACGTAGTCTTTCCTAGGAGCTGGAGGAATAGCACAGTGGTTAGAGCATTTGCCTAACAAGCACAAGGCTCAGAGTTCTAGTCCCCAGTATCACATAAGCCAGGTGTGATGGTGCATTCCTGTAATCCTGGCACTTGGGAAACTGAAGGAGGAGGATTGCCATGAATTCAAGGCCAGTCTGGGCTATATAGTGAGTTCCACACCAGCCTGGACAATAGAGCAAGGCACTATTGGAAAAAGTACATACATACATGGATACGTATATACAAACAAAGATTATGAACACGCATTTCGCAAAAGATGATCTAAAGATGCTATAAATATTTTAACATGGCCAACCAATGGAAAGTATAAATAAGAGACAATATCATATAGTAACTTATCAGTACATGGATCCTGGTGCCAAAGTAGCTACATCATTAGCCATAAGAGTTTCAGTGGGTTCCTTAACTTCTCTACAATTCAGTTTCCTTCTTTGTAAATTGAGAATTATAATAGGATTTATCTCAAAGGTGTAGCAGTGTGTAAGGTCCCTATCTAAGGGGCTTAGTACAGTACCTGCCACATAGCAAGTGCCTTAAATTGTCAGCTGAAATGGTAATGGAGGTGGTGGGGATGATGTCGATGGTGAAGAGATGGAAGTGGTGGCGATGATGGTGATGATGATGGTGGGGTTGTTACTGTCTGGATCCAGAATGTGCCCCAAAAGCCGCATGGATTTGGATGTTGTGGAGTTCCTATGGAACTGTATGCTGTTTAGAGACGGAGCCTGGTTGGCAGGGGCAGAACACTGGGACTCAACCCCAGAGTGGAACACTGGGACAGGACCTGAAAGGGTATGTGCCAGCTCCGCCCTACCTCCCTCACCTGGCTTCCTGTCTCCACTCTGACTGGCTCTCCTGCTGAGCCTCCCCCATGTGTTTCCACCATTGCCAGCTGCACATGAATAGCTTGAGACCTTCTGAAACCGAGCTAAAATAAATCTTTCCTCCCCTAAGTTGTGGATGCTGTGTATTCTGTTCCAGCAAGGAGAAAGTAGCTAAGATCGTGGTGGTGGGGGGGATGATACTGGTTATGGTGATGAGGTGGTTATGATGGAGTGGGGGGATGGTGACGGTGGTAATGTTAATGTCAGTGGTGATGCCAGATCTTTCTTTGCAGCTTTGGTTTGCACATGCCAGAGGCATATGAGTGTTCCCTTTCCTCACGTTATTCTAATATTATTAGACTTTAAAGGACTTGCCAAATTCCTGAGTAAAATGGAGCTTCGTTTTGTGAGTGTGTTGGTTGCCAGAGCTTCCTCTTCTGTGAAGTGCATATTCATATCCTCGGCCCATTCTTCTGTCAGTCTTTTGTCTTTTTCTTACTGATTTTTTATTGATTTCTCATTCATCCAGCAAATATTTATTGAGGATCTTTTATATGTGAGATACTGTATTAGGGCCAAGGAATACAACTATGGATCTTACGTTCTAGTTATTGGGAGGAAAATGATACAGTTTGAGTTAGCAATTTGTTGTATGAAGACAATTAAAGCAAAGATACATACAATTAATAATATCGGAGGGATTTTTGTGCTGCCAGCTACTATACTACTGCTTATGTATGTTAAATCATTTTATCTTTACAGTTTTTCTTTTACTGTTGAAAATGTCATTCTTTCGCAGCTGTGTGAACTGAAGCTCAGAGAGATTAAATAATACAGTTAAGGTAACACAGCTGGAAAATCAGGGAGCCAGGACTCACTCCTCCTCCGAGCTGGTGCCTGCAGTCATAGCCAGGGTATTAGTTTACCCTTTCTACAAAGTTGTAAATAAGGGGAAGATAGCTTCTTATATATTCTGGCTGTTAATGCTTTATTGTGTGTGGTAAAGATTTTGCCTCATTGTGTAATTTTAAGTTTTTGTTTATAATTACTTTTCCATGATATGAGTCACTTGGATGCAGCCCAAGTTCTCACCTTTGTCTGATAGTTAGCACTTCTTTCTGGTCAGGGTCTCTGGATCGCTGTGGGGAGCAGACCCCAGCTAGACGGCTCTGGATCTACCCTGCCTGCATCATCCTCCTGTGTTCTCAGGAGCAGGAACCTTACTGGTTAATTTTTAACCATTTCATTGAAGTATAATTCATGTGCCTTGCAATTTACCATTTAAAGTATATAATTCGGTGGCTTTTTAGAACATTCACCATGTGGCGTAGCTGTCAGTCACCATGGTCGATCTTAGAACATGTTTATCACGCCAAGAAGAAACCCCCATTTCTTAGCCACCACCTCCCCCAAACCCCTCAGCTGCTCAACCCTTGGCCACCACTCATCTACTTGTGTCTGTGTATTGTATATTGGAGCCATATGCTATGTGGTCCTTTATCTCACTGGCATCTTTCTCCTAGTGTGTTTTTGAGATTCATCCTTGTTGGGTGCATAAGAGCTCCATTTTTTGTTGCAGAGCTAGAATTCTCTTGTGTGGATATACCACATTGGCCTTACCCAACCAGCAGTTGATGGATATTTGGCTTATTTCCACTTGGGAGAGTATTACAAATTAGGTAACTATGAATGTTCATAAGTTTCTATGTGGACATGCTTTTATTTCTCTTTGGAATATCATTGCTGGATCATATTGGGAATCTATACTTCATGTTCTGAGGAATAACAAGGATTGGTATCCAGAATTTCTCCTCCATTTTATGAATTACCACTAGCAATGTACAGGGATCCCACTTCTCTCTGTCTTTGTCACAACTTTTATTGTGTTTTGGATTATGGTTAGCCTAGTGATGTGAAGTGGTATGCTTGTCAGCTCTTATTTTCAATTCTGATTTCCTTAAGGCTTGGGAGAAATGGAAAAAGTAGCTCTTACTCCTTCAAGGGTTAAGTTGGAGAGTTTGGAGAGGGGGTGACTTATTTTATGATGATTTTTGTAGCTCCCTTCCAATAATATATGTTTAATGTTCATATGCAAAAGGGAAGAGAAAAATAAAAATCTTTGTGAAATAGAGTTAACCAAAGTGGTACAGTTTCTCCATTATACCAAAATAAGAAAGCATAATTTTAGCAGTACAGGAGTAGGAGGAGTAAGGGATATTAATCAACTTCCAAAATGTAATTAATTGCACAAGTGACCTAAAGATGATAGACTAGATGATACAAACTTATTTAAGTAAATTTGGGTGAAATAGTGCAGTGTTTTCATTTCTTGACATGACATCTCTGTGTCTACTCCAGCTTCTTTGAGTTTATTTTCTCTGCTGTAGACAAAGTGAAGCCACACTGGGCAAAGGTTTCTGCACTGTCAGAGGAGACATTTTCATTTGCTTGCTTAGGCCTGAGTTCCACAGCACCCACACCAGTCACAGCTTCTTACTCTGCATCCCTCTGTGAGAAAGTTTCTTGGAAATTTAGAGATATTTCAAATGGGATGCATTACACACAAAAGCTGTGAGGTCCTGAGCTTCCTGTGCTGTCTAGAAAAGCCTTCACAACATCAAATAAGGCATGGAGACAGGAGAGAGGTAACTCCTGAGGATGTGGAGCCAGGGCCAGAGCCCCATGACTCCTGCCACCCTGTGCACCCAGCACAGTGCCGACCAGACAGTAGATGTTCAGTAGATACTTGATATTGCCACAGGCTTTACCACAAAGATAGGGAAAACGGTGGCACTCAGAAGTATTTTACTGCCTAGCAATGTATGATTGGCACCAAAGTCATTCATACATCTAACAAGTATGTGTAAGCATGAATAGATTTTTTTTCTGTAACATTCACCTATAAATGCATACATAAACCACACGGTAGCAATAGAGTGAATTTACCACTTACAAGGTGCCAGCCTTGGGAAAGTCAAGCGATGAAAACCTAAAATATTCTTGCTTTCAAATTAGAAAATATACAAAGCCATTCATATCCAGAGCGTATTTCTAGCTCCAGTACCTGGCTGCAATATGCATTTAAGCCCCATATTTTTGGGCAACTTGAGACACCAGATGATTTTCAGTACAAATAATCATGATGGTACACATTGGATCCTGCTGATGAAAATAAACTGCTTATTTTAGGGTGGGATGATTTCCTATTTTTAGACCATTACAGTACCACTTGACAAGACCTTAATATATTTCTAAAAATGAGCTTTACTTTTTATTTTAGGTAAGAAACAAGGAAACATAGATCTATAGCTCACATGCTTGCTTCTTAAAAGTTTTACTACTGAACATTTTATATTTGTACTTTACAGAGGAATGAATTATGCATCTTAAATGTACAAGGCTATTACATCCACCCATTCATGCATTTTGAAGTACTGTGGATTTTTTTCCAGTCCCCCCCCCACTTTATTGATATGTATAAATGCAAAATTTAAGGTTTACATTGGTTTCAGGCATTTTGTGCACATACATATGTAGTCAAGGTAACAAGACCTTCCCTGCCCGCTTTCCTTTCGATCCACAACCTACTTTCCACCCCCCTTTCCCTTTATTTTTCACTTTAAGTTCTGTGAAATAATTGCCATCTGGGATCTGGGTTCTCATATCAGAGAGACCATTCAGTGTTTCACCTTCTGCTTCTGACTCACTTCACTAAGCATGATGTTCTCAAGTTTCCTCCATTTGCTTACAAAAACCCCCAGGCTGTTGGACTTTATAGATGCATAGTATTCCATTGTGTGTAAATACCACAATTTGTGTATCCATTGGTCTGTTGATGGGTATTTAGGTGTCTTCCACATTTTTGCTGTTGTTAGTTGTGCTGCTGTGAACATACAAATAGCTCTATTATGTGTTGTTTTTAACTCTTTTGGGAATATTCCCAGGAGAGGGGTCACTGGATAAAAGGGGATATTTATTTCCAATTTTTTGAGAAACCTCCATACTGCTTTTCACAGCGGTTGTACCAATTTACATTCTCATCAGCAGTGCAGGATGGTTCCTTTCTCCCACAGCCTCTCCAGAGTACTGTGGATTGCACCAAGGACCTTTGCACTGAGTTGTCGCCCAGACGTTTTTTTTTTTTTTTTTTCAGCTTTTATTTTTAAGCAGGGTCTCACTAAATTGCTAAGTCACCCACTGGACTTGAATTTACTATCCTTCTACCTCATGCTCCCAGAGTGCTGGGATTAAAGGGGTTCACCACTGTGAGCGTCACCTAGCGGTAACAGTGGCACATTGTTCAAGATGGTGGATCTTTACATTTTCGCGCCGTACGCGATCAGGTGACCAGACAGGCAGGAAGGAGGGAGG
>PVKB01006546.1:0-58789 GCA_004027205.1 Ctenodactylus gundi
AACCTTGCATTCAAAGCCTGCCTTGGTGGCTGTTTTCTAATGTGTCTCCAGGAATAATCTTGGTATTATTTCTTTGTGCAGATGAAGGCAGCGAAGTGGAAAGCGAAATGGATGAAGAACTGGACGACTCTTCCGAGCCCCAAGCCAAAAGAGAGAAAACAGAGCTGAGCCAGGCGTTCCCCGTGGGCTGCATGCAGCCGGTCCTAGAGAGCAGCGTGCAGCCGAGCCTGCTGAGTCCCATCCACAGCGAGCACATCGACTCGAGTACTCAGACTATCCGACAGTGCAGTGCTACAGGAAACACCTACACCGCAGTCTAAAGGATATGAAATCGTATTTTTCCAGCTTACATTAACCCTGTTGATTTTGGGCTTAAGTTGAAATTTTTTAATAAGCCTGAAGGTTGACTGTTGTCAAATTCTATCTGTGCTGAACATTACCTTTTTGGAGTTGTGAAATGGAATGGGTGTATGTATTTTGCCAGGTCTTTTTTTTTCTTAACATAAACAAATTATTTGCCTTTTAATAATAAGAGTTTTTTCCCCCTTTAGTTTCAGGCGTCAAGAAGGATTTTACAACACTTAATGTCAATGTTTTTGTTTTCTTATAATTAAAAAGTAATTTACATTTTTGTAGCTTAAAATATTTTATTGTTGATTGTTAGTCTTGGTGTATGATTTCATGTGTAAGTTTTTTTATTAGATGCACTTCTGTGAAATCTCAAAAGAAATGACTTTGCTTTACACTGGAGGCGTGCCCATATGGAGCAGATGCGTCCGATTTGCCTTTGAAAGGTGCTTCTCCTTGGACAGAACCATGAGACACTATTTTGATAACATTTTGGAGTATGAAGAGAATACAGAGCATTTATATTATAGTGCTAGGGGATTGGGAAGGTCATCTATTTTTCTCAGAAGAAAAATGAGCTGTGCATTTAACAGTTCAGAGTAAATGACAGGATTGCAAGAGATTATGCTAATATGTACATAACCTGTGTACATAATTATTAAATCATGTTAACAATGCAAACTTCCGTTAGACTTCGAATTTTAACTACTATCTGCATCCCACTTCCTCTGTGTGAAGACTACTGATTCTGTGTTTGGGACCACAGCACAGATGCACTCTGCTGTTGAGTGAGGCTATTCTAGTTAGATATTGAAGCTGAAAACATGACTGGACTTTTTTTTTTTTAAGTGTACATGCTACTTATGCTGAGCTGGACATACAGGAGACCATTCCATTTGGATGACTTTCTTTTATTCCAGGTCTTTTTTCTAATAGTAGTTCAATATGCTGCTATTATAAGAGAAAATTTATAGAATGCAAGGAATGTAGCAACCTGCATATCGTTATTTCCTTCAAAACTATTTCCTGGTTTCTAAAGTATGTGGATTTAAATTTTAAATAGAAGCTGAAGGCAGTGTGACTGGCACACCTCACTGCTACTTACCCGGGTGTGGTAGGATTGGGCTGGGTGGCTGGACGGACCATTGCCATTGAAGAATGTACATCAGGGATCATCGTACCTCGGCTACTACATGGTGCCTTAAAACAGAACTGAAGCTAAGGTTTGGTAAGGTTTATTTTGTTCGTATGAATCAGTCTTCAATCCATTTGACAAAGTGTGCCTGTCGTTTTCGGATTTCTGAAGTAAGGACAGGTTACATGTTCCTCAAAGGAAGTTTAGAGGAAATTAACAAAACAGAAAGACAAAACTCAGATTCCTTCTTAGAGTGACCATGAACCTTTTTTTATTGTTAGAGCTGAATATTACTTGATTATAAGTCAGATTGGTTAAGGGTGCAGAATAGCAGGCTAGTTTTAATACCAACTTGTTGCATAAAATCCTATGTTTTAGGCCATTCTTATCTAGTTACAATTCTAGAAAGTGAACAAAGTAAGCAGATACTTATTGAAGTGCATCTTTTCGGTCTAAATGTTTGTCCCTGTGTCTGGGTGTCTGGGTGTCCACATGCACACGTGAGTGCTCACGGAGCAGGAGGCTGCTACAACGTCAGAAGGTGAGATCCTAACAGGGCAAATACCCATCCCCATTTGAATGGGTATAAAAAGCCAATGTTCTTTTCAGTTCTCAAGTTTTGAACAAAAATGGCACTTCCTTTAATAAATATAATGTAGTTGTAAAAATGAATCAGCAAAAGTCAATAAATAAAGCCAAAGAAGGAAAGCACAAAATGATTTACAGATTATTAACAAGGCCTGTATTAAACTCAAGATATTTATCTCTTCATTTGTCTTTGGGGAAAGGGGTGGGGTTGGGAAGAAGATAGTGAGCCAATCTGTAACATTAAAATTACTAAAAAGCTAATCAGGTAACTAGCATGTTAAACTGTTGTTGCTTGATTGCCTAAGACTACACAAGATAACCTGTAGTAAGTAAATTTAAATGTCTTAAGTATTTTTAAAGTTGATTCAAATTTTATTTCATAAAACTCATTCATACATTTGAAGGTCCCAGCTAACAACCCAGCACCATCTTCATCCAAATGTTGTTTAAATTACCAACTCCCCAAAAGCCAATAGATCTGTGCCCCTGCCCCCCACCACAAACAAACACCAAAAATTCTTAAGCCACAAAAGGCCATGTATCTGATTGTGCATGTGGAAATATTTACACATAAAATTAAAATCAAAAAAGGAAAAATTACTCTTCATACTGGCTCTCCTTTCTGAGATTTTTCAGTTTCCTGTCTCCACCCATCATCCCGGAACATTATCGTAACTGTATTGGACCAAATGTATTTTTACTGGTTTCATCTTGTTTATTAGATGACTTTAACTGTATCTATTGTCACTATTTCTTTAAGTTTATGGTGGATATAGTTATATCATTAGAGGAATCTGATAATAGTGGGCGTTTTTAAATTCATGAGTGTTAGGGATTGGGCCCCTCCAAGAGTCATCATTTTTTCCAATTGTTCATGGTTTGTTCTAAATTAGGACAGGTTAGAAATCAAATATTGTTGTATTTGAAATTGACTCAGAATATTCTGATCTTTTTTAGAAATCCATCTCTTTTAGTAATTGATTGTACACACAAGTGTACCTGTGGTGTATGCCATTTCCACTTATTTACAGTTTGGAATAAGACACACACACACACACACACACACACACACACACACACACACATTTTCATGAATTTGAAACTTGATTGTGAAATTTTTTAGGAAATAACCATACATTGGAACAAATTGGAGCAATCACAGTTTGTCTTAGTTACTGAAGAAGATGATTTTGTTGTTGTTGTTGTTGTTACTGGGGTTTAAATCCAAGGTTTTTACAGGCAGCTGCCTCCCCAGTCGTATTTTTATTATTATTATTATGAGGCAGGATATTACTAAGTTGCCAGGCTGGGCTCAAATTTGTGATCCTCCTGCCTCAGTCTCTCAGAATGCTGGGCCTGTGGACATGTGCCTCCACACCCAACTAGTTAGTGAACATTTTAGTTTTTGGTTTTTTATTCATTGAAATCTGACTTTTCTAAATAATATTAGCCACTAATAACCTCAAAGATTTATTGACAAGTGACCCACATGCACCTTTTAGGGACATACTGGTATTTCTTGGCATTGTATTTAAATACTAATGATTAAAAATACCCACATGAAGCAAAAATGTAAGAAAGTTTGTTGGCCATCTTTAAGCTTCAGACAATAATATTCTGTATACCAGGATTGAGTGTCATGGGTCATACCAAAAATCATATCTAAAAGATTTGCATTCATGAAACCAGTGAACAATAGGAAAGAATGAATGAACCATCTCCTTGGAACACAGGGCCCAACTTTCAATTTTTTCATCAGATGTCAAGTTGCTGATCACTTTCCAGGATTTTCATCCAAACTGTGTTTGGACTGGCTAAGTCTTACTGCCTTTTCAGAAATCTGCATTTCTTTATGTGCTTTTTCTTGTACTGTATAGCACGGTTCATGCACTCTCTCTAGAGGGTGTACTTTAAAAACAAATTTTCAAAAATTTTATCACTGCATACCTAAAATTGGTAGTGTTCTATATTGACTGCCTTTGAGTTGTAATAGACAAGTAAAAATGAGCATATTCGTGCAGAAGGCTGTGAACGCTGTTCAGGAATGAATGCAGTTTCAGTACCGTAACCATGAACCTTTGACGGGCGTGCACTGTCCAGGAGTGCTGAAAGCATTTTCAGATTTTAAAATATTATTCAGATGATATATTTGAAATGTCTAAAATGCTGTGCTTGAAACAATGTAAAAAGAATGTGTGTATGTCACTGTGATGTTGGTCCACCTGTGTGGACCCTGGAGAACCTTAGGAAACCTTGGAAGTCACCTTGGTATACAACATGAGGCAGTGGTTATATACAATAAATTGACTCTAATTAGTTCCTCCCCCTCCCCAAATTCTTTTGATAGTGTAACAGCTGTTCAAACATTGAAATCAGAGCTTTTGTAATCCGAGCGAATCACGCCGGAACATGGGGAGGATGGTGAGCATGCAGTGTATTAAAAATTGGTCTTGTCTCTGGATCAGAACAAACTCCATGTATAATGGTTAGATCAAATCAATTAGTGTAATTTTAGTATTTCAAGTTTGGTGATAAAAAAAACTGGAATAAAAGCATTAATTCAGTGCTTAGTTCTAGTATTAGAAAACCCCTTTGGTGTAATGCCTTGTATTAACCCTTTGAGCATTGTAAGATATACAATGGGGGACAAAAGCCTTTCAGATCATTTATTTAGACTTAGACCCGTTTAAAAAAATACTCTATATCCAAATGTCTAATTATGCTTTTTTTAAAGGGGGGGTAGGAAGAAAAAGTGTTCTCATGTGGAACACTTGGATTTTATATACAACTCTTAATTTTCCTTCAAGAGGGCTTGATATATTTATTCCCAAATATTCACTGCCATCTACGTAAGTGTACTGTTTACAGAAAAACAAAGTCAACTCTTCTAGCACCACATCATGACTCCAGGAAGGGAAGAGAAGTACAAGGGCCGCTGTGGACCCATGACTGATTTCGGCACATGGAAGGGACCTAGATTGCCTTTAAAAGGTATGATAAAGAAAGAGTTGTGTTTCTTCTTTTTTTCCCCAAAACAGAAGATCTCATTTATTTAGCTTTAGGAAGTACACATGTAAGTGAAGCCTTAGGAAGAAACGATTCTGAGTGAACATAGACTCGGAGCTCTTTGGGGACAGTTAGGCTGTTTGGAGTTGCATCGCTCATGAAACATTGTTTGGGAATTCATGCAGGGCATAATTTTATCTATGCTCCAAAACTTTAATACTTTTGCAGAAAAAAATCGATATATACATAAAATGGAGAGCAAAGCACTTGATCTTAAGCTCATCTGTAAGGAGATGCTGGGACTACTGCTTCTGATATCTGAACGTCAGTCTGCTCCAGCGGTGCTGATGTTTCTCTAGGGAATCCCTTTACGCACTTGACCCCTCTGCCCGCTGCGCGACCCAACGTGAGAGCAGTGTTGTCTGCAGATGTGCTTGCGCTGCCCCAGTCGGGGGCAGACAAGAGTGTAACCTATTCCGATGTCTGCTGAAGGGACGGACATCCATAGCGTAGTGCGAGTATGCCACAAACGTTACTTTTTTTAGGCAGTTTAGGAAGTCAAACCATGCAAATTATTCATGTGTTAACATGCAATACTCAAAGGGTTTTAATTTAACTCTCTCTTCTTTTGAATTCTTCATGATGATTTACTGTAAATGCTTCTCAGTTTGCATGCCTTGATCATTGCTGCTAGTGATTTTATGTGCCAGTAGACCTGAGTTTAGTTTACCAATTTTACTTAAATAGTAAAAGCCACTTACAAAGTGACTGCCTAGGGTTATTTCCCCTTTTGTTTGAAGTGATTGGTACTAGTGTGTCCTTTTTTAAAGTATTTTTCTTTTATTTGGTTCTGGTATTTGATTATACTTTTTTCTACTGTGTTCTTCAAACAAATTATGATGTTGGGATTGGAAGCCCTGAGTAATGAAATATTTGGTAAGAATTGCTTATGTAGCTCAATAATGAAGAAAACAGATCTTTATTAGAAGCTTCTTGATTCTGGGGAGAAAGAAAAAGTAAAAAACTCTGATTGTTGATAACCAAGCAAATTTTTCCTTTAATAAATTAGTATCTCTGAATAAATGATTGCCTTGTTTTAACCTGCTAAAACCCAATTTTAAATGACCCAAGAAAGGAGATATTGAATTTTATTCGTTTAAAAAGCATCTTTTGTACCAAAGCAAATTCTTTTCTCTATTCATCTCCATCCTCAATTTGGACCTATGGTAGTGACCAACGTGTTGGTTACAGAAACTTTAAGTGAGTGCCTTGAGAAAACTTGGAAATTTGTGCCTGAGGTGGTAAACTTTTAATTAGGTTAATTGTAGTGCTTACCAATCAGTAATTCTACTCTCACTCAGGGCTTTCGTACCTTCTAGGTAAAACTTCTTTCATTGTGTTTTTTAAGATACCATGTTTTTTTTTTAAGTGCCATCAGTTAAATTTCACTTAGTAAGTGGCAGATTACATTATTCAGTCCCACAAGCACAGAAACATAGTAACACTAGGAGATATTTGAACATTTATTTTACAATCGACTGAATATATTATGTAAATGAGGTAAGCAACTTTTGTAGAGATTGTATGTGTGAGATAATGTAATGTTCTTTTCCAGTTTTTGGACTACAGTTGAATAAACTTTTTAATTATTTAAAAACATCTTTACCGAATAACATGTGATGGTTTTTTTGTATAATGTATTTGATTTTGTAAATACGTATTTCCTGATGTGATTTTTGTGAGAAATGCTAAATCTTTTAGTATATCATGTCCTCTCAAAATTGGCAGGAGCTAAATAATAGTTTGTGGGCGATTTGTATTGTGTACTGTACAATAACTGGGGAACTTTTATAATTATAAAAATATATATTAACTTTTAGTGTGTTGTTTAAACAAATGACTGGAACATACTAAAGATATTAGTAGGATTTTTCTGAATATTTCAGACTTGAACTCAGGCTAGCTTTCTTGTGTTTTTCAAAACAAAATGGTGTCTTGTCTTTTAAAATCAATAAATTCGTTTCCTTGTTACAAACACATTTGAAACGACTTTTTTTTCCACCTCAATTCGTTGCCAGCAGCATTATATCACAATACTTTATCTCCAGGGTAGTATCTGTGTCGTTCATTAGCTTAGAAACAGAATTAAGTTGTTTTCCATTTTGTGTCAAGTGAAATTGACAATATTTACACATGAGAAGCAAAAAAAAAAAAGAGAGAGAGAAAACAAAATTATAAACCCAGTAGGGTACAAATCTTACCGGCAAAGAAAATTAGTGATTGAGTGCCATTTGCTTTCAGAAGCTGTCAACATTTTCACTGTAAGTCCAGATTTTTGGATGTTCATAATGTGTTTGATGTCACTTCGCATTGATATTTGACACTCAAGTGTTTTTGCTTAGATTGCAACAACTTCTTTAAATTCCTTTTAATATACTCATAAAGCTGCCTTGCCCAATTTTTGTCTTTGAATATGTTCAGGAAAATTCACTTTCTGATATTCATTTCTGTGGGTATTAGCAAATAAAAATGGTCATGGAAACTCCATGGCCATCAAGATTTCTTTTCCAGATCCTCCTAATACATACGGCCTCTTTTTAGGATATTAAATAGTGAATTTAGTGTAAGGTAACCTCTGAGACTAAAATGCTGACATTGGAGACAAAAGAAACACCAGTGTGTTCCAGCTTATTTGGATACTTAATGTAGTATGTTAGGGATGTGTTCAGTGTCACATATTGGCAAAGGACCAACTTATAGCTAATCTTAGAGACAGTAAGAGAGTAGAAAGAAAGTGAATCTGGTCTCTGGTATTTTTATGTTGTGGCCGTCACTGCTTGTGCCATATTTGAAAATTGCATTAAAAAATAATAAAGAATTCCCAGGTTCTGACTTTCGTACTTGGTTTCTCTTAGAAATTCAAATATCTACAACTAGGAGATTCACTTCTCGGTTACAATATTCTTTCTAGATATGTTATTATATCTTTTGCTTTGGGACTCAGAAATACCAACACCTCAACCCAGGCTGCTACCAGAGAAATGCAATGTTTTTACTGACATGCAATTCAGTCCACTGAGCATTTTTTCTTTAGTCTAAATGTAGTGCAGATTTTTTTTTCTTCCTAAAAATACAAGTTGAAGGTCGCAGAGTTCCCATAGATGATGTCCCTTCATCAGCAGTCACAATAATCTTGAAGAAGTCAAGCACTGAGGTGAGTACCAGGGATCTACTAACACAAATTCAAACTGGGATTATAAAACTTTTGAACATTTCTGCAATTTCTTTCTATGCCTTTCTCTCTTTTTTAACCACCCATTCAAAGATAGATGCAACTGAAAATTAAAATGCACAGTTCTCAAATGTCACCGCTAAAATTTAAACGTATAACCTGGCAGGTCTAGGAACTGCATATTAATAATAATGAGCAGTGTACTCATTCTTTATCATCAAGAGTGTCTAATAAACCACAAGCATTTTTGTAATCTTAAAAGATCATACTTCACTGAGTTCAAAATGCTGTGAGATGGCCTTCAAACTCTTCGCTTTCAGATTTGCTGTTCAGTTTAAAATGCATTAGTAAGAATGTCAATGAAAGTCGACGTAGCAAAATGCAGTCAGAGCTTCTGAAGCATTAATTGATTTTAAAGTTAACAGTGGTAATTTTTCACCTAGGACGTATCTATTTATGACGAAGAAATAAATGGCAAATTCCTATGGGAATTGAGAAAAGATTAATGAGCTATCTCCAAGGATGTGTCAAGGGTTAAAGAAGTTATTTTTTCTTTAATGATAAAGTACACTCACCACCAGTTCTATTCATATAAACGTGGAGGATAATAGAATAAAAAACTACAAAGATACAGCTGCCCTGGTTCCCATTTCCTATGTGATCATTAGTCCTTAATTGATGACCACATCTTACTCATTCCTCTACCTATTGTGGGGTTCCTGAGCTCAGCCCTTCCCACACACAGTTGGACTTTGTCGGACCTTGGCGTACAGACAGCTATTTCCCCACTCCTTCTCAGCCATGGTATCTTAACCTCTCCACCTTGGGCAACAACCTTGTGGGCTCCAGCTATTGGCTAACTGATAATGACAACCCTAACCCCCAGTGGGCCCTGTCTCCCTTAGCACATTCCCACCCGCCTGCTCTCCCAGCCTATCAGACAAATCTTCTTTGTCCTCTTCTGCTCAATCCCTGGCCTACATAGCAGCTAGATGGCCCAATCCCTGACCCCCAGCCGGCATAAAAGCGCTACTGCAAAGAGCCCTGCTCACCTCTAATGCGCCCCTTTACCACTTCTCACCAGGCTTTGCCCCTTTTTGTTTTCCATTTTTCTTACCCCTTTTGCCCCTTCTCTTACCCCCTTTCTTCTGATCACCTTTATCCCTTACACCTGTTTTCTTTATGCCTTATGTCTGGACTTGTTAGCCAGGCATAGGGCCATGGGGCCCTTGTACCTGGACCTGCTACCCAGGCTAAAGGTCTTGGGAGGAATAAACCCTCACTCCACATGGGCTTGCTGCTGGTCACAGATTTGCTTTCTGCCAGGCTCCCTGGACCTAGCACCTGTTGCCTGTTTTCGCTCTGCCTTCCAGTACCTCCTTGGTGGCAGATTATCTATCTGCTAGGCAGACTCAACCCTCCATTTCTTAGAATCTTGTCTTTATTGGATCATCTTGGTTTTACTCTGACAACGGAGCTGTGACCAGTTGGGGGTTGGGGGAGAGGTAGCTTACAAGCATAGTCTTTGCTCCAATTATAAAGCCACAGCCCAATTTCCAGAGTGCCTTTCTTTTGTGCCTGTTGGTTAAGGATCGCAAGGTACCCAGCTTGCCAAGGGATTGTCATAGGACTGCCTCATGTTGTAATTTAGTGAAGTTGTAACTTGATTTCCAAGTAGAAACTTACTGCCTTGCATTCTAGACCTCCAATGCTACTAATTTCAAAGAATGAGGCCTGCAAAGCAAAAGAAACAGCTTTTAAATTGTGTATCTCATGTAATAGAGGGGCTACCTCCATCCCTATTCCTCAATTTCAGAAACCACGCATCCTGTGAGGACAGTAGCACCGACTATTGACTGATGTCAGTTGCAGCTGGTTTCTTGTTGTAGAGAGCAGGCTGCTTCTGTGTGATGAGATCCACCAGCCCCCCGAATTCTGTGGTGAAAGCCCACATTTCTTTCATATGTAATTAGTTCTCTAATCAGAAGTGACAGTATGTGGAATATATGTTCATAAATAAAGTACACATAAACTCAGCACTTACCCCTTTTGCCTCCCCTCCTGTGGTGCAAAAGATCCTGTCATAAAGCTGCCAGGTGGTCTAAGGGGACATCGCCCTACTGGGAGGCCTCGCATTAGCTTCTGCTGTTGGCAGGCTGGCGCTCAGAAGCTCAGCAGCAGCAATTGCCATAGCAGCCCTGGCAGGGCGAAGCCTGGATTGGAGAGCCCCTGTGGTCTCCTTCGTGCTGCTGTGGCCACTGTGCGCATGGGCAATGTATTAGTCACTTTCTCGTTGCTGGGACACAGTACCCAACACCCACAACTGCAGGGAGGAAAGGTTCCTTTCAGCTCACACTTCAGAAGTGTTAGTCTCTTCACGGTGAGCTAGAAATGGCAAAAGATCATGGCAGAGGGCCTGGCCCGAGAAAATCTGTTTCTTTAATGGCAAAGGAAGCAGAGAAAACTGGGGAGAAGCTGGGGCAGGAATATATCCTTCCTGACTATCCTCCGAGCGATCTGTCCCTTCCGACCAGCCCTACCTCGTAGCAACTAGTGAAATCAATAGATTAATGCACTCGATCCTATTAACTCCACGTTCTAATCACCTTCCAGATACACGAAGGCGGGGGAACTTTCCAGAATCAAACCATAACATTCACCTTGAGGAAGCACCATGGTGGCAGCACCATCACCCTCTGATCCTGTGCCTCAGTGAGTCTTGTCTGTGGAAGGTGCCTTCTGGGCAGCACTCACGTGGGAGTTAAGCACCTTCACAAGCAACCACACATTTCCCACCAGACCCCCTTGTCACCGATCTTCCCAACTTCCTGTTCAACCGCCAGGGGTCACTACCCATGAAGCAACTGTCACCTGCACATCAAGCATCAGTACTTCCATGCAAGAGGGAAATCATGAAGTTCTGGTCACTAGGGAATTTCCTTCACCACGTTCCTCTCGGGCCACTCCTGGTGGTGCTGGAAGGCAGCATTTGCCATATAAATGACTCCAGCTGAGCCCAATTTAAATTGCTGAGCCAAGCAATAACAAATGGAGAAGACGTTTTTGTTTCGGGTTCCAGGTTCATGAGGCCATTTTTATCTTAGTATTGAAATAATTGACATTATCCTGACTTGGAGGCAAAGACAATGATGACATATAAAGGAGTGCTAGGGTTAGGAAGCTGGGACTACTTTTTACTAATCTATAGTTTATTAGATATATTTCTTGCTTAGCTTATGTGTTGTTCAACCATAGAGAACTTTGGTAAATTCTATAAGATTTTCAGATTTCTAAAATTTGCTTTTAGAATTTTAAAGACACCTGTGCCAGAAGATCTTACAGTAAATCGATGTCGAAGTAAAATCTAGATTTCTAATTTCCTTTGAAAATTTGGAGGACCTGGCAACACTGAGCCTAAATGTCCTCATGCCAATCTACCGGAACCAGAGAGGCAGGACTGGTAGGCTGGAAATCTCCCTCTGCTCTTTGTTGACCAGTTGCCACTTGAGACTCAGTCTCGGCCTCATCCTACAGCCATCTGGGCTTCTGACCCACAATTCACCTTCTTTTCACAGTGGAACTCTTCGGCCAGATACAACTTGTTACCCATCTAGCAAACAAGGACCGAGCAGCGGTCCTCACCTGGAGCACGAAGGTGAGAATGGAAGCAGGTGTGTGCTCTCCTTGGCGCCCACCGCATCGCAGGTGCCTCCAAGCATCATCAGTCACGGCTGCACGGGGACTAAGAGAAAGCCCAGCGCGTGAGCTACGGGCTTCAAACTGCCGGAGTCGGGGAGCGTCAGGCCGCTTAGGCACTAGTCTTCGGCAGAAGGATGAGCTGGTGAACACTTGGTCTCTTTCTGCCACCCCAGCACTGACTGTTCAGAACACCATCCTTTTCCTGGACGCCGACTCCAAGCCTTCAGCCTGTGACAGGTGAAATGACTGCCTCTTGGCCTTCATTCTTCACTTTACTGCTAGTTAGGATTGACAGAAGGTAGAAACTTTCTGGGCTTTAGGCTTTGGATAGGTAGTAACCCCTGCTCTGCAGAGGGGAGGATGGCTTGCAGCGGAACCTCACTCCTCACCTCTTGCTACAGTGTAGCAATTGACAGATACTTGCCAGTTGAGTTGCTACTTTTTTTTCCCCCAGAAATCTGGCAACCAGCTCCTAACTGTTGGTTCTTTAGTTTCTAAAGTGATAGAGACAAGGGAGGAGACTAATCTGTTTGCATCTTGTGGCTGCTTTATTGTCAGGTCATTAAAACAAACCAAAAAATCGGTGTATTTTAAAGAAAATTGCTCAGATCACTGTACTTTGTACAAGGTAGAGGAGTAAGAATTTTTAAGAGAAGAGAGTGGCAGATTATTCACAAAGAAAGAAATATCTCAAACCAAAGGCTACTGTCTCAGGATGATTGATTTTTTTAAAAAATTGCATCTTCACACAAGACCTAAAGAGTTCTGGTAGAGAATAGTTCAGATGGAATCCACAGAAAAGAGACTTCTGTTTTGTGGGAAAATGTAAAGGAGGTGTCAATTTAGCACGCTTAATTTCTTACAATTGGAATTTCCATTTTCAAAAGCCTCATTATATGTTTAGCCTTATGGAATGAGATGCTCCTAGTAAAATAAAAGAGAAAGTTAACCAAAAAAGTAGAGAAAAAATTCAACTATGTAGAATAATGAAAACAATAAATTTCAAGAAGTACATTTAGAAAGTTCCTAATTAGATGAGAACTCTGGAAAGGATGCATGTCATTTATCTCATTATTTTGTTGTGCTTGTTCCAGGAAAGAAAAGATTAACAGTTGATTCCTGGTTCTCTCCTCTGGCTAAACAATTGACCTTTGGTTTAACTTTCTGGAACGTCAGCCCTGAAGAGAGAGGAAAGTCCAATAGGAGCAGGTAATGGTCCAAGAACATTCCATAAACTGTTATATTCAGCTGTCAATATAGTTCCCTGTGTAACTTGTATTTTATGAGATTTGTGTCCTATGGCATAGGCCTTAGTTATGTAACTGTCCAGGGGCTGGACAGAAAACAGAGGAAAAGGGACTCCAGACACAGCAGGTCCCCTAGCCTCCTGTGGCCTGTTTTGCATCAGCTTAGTGTGAGCCCTGAGACAGAACAGGGAGACTGTGTCTGAGTTGTCTAAACAGGGTATAAATACATTTTATGCTCCAGTGAAGAGGAAAAGATTAGGATTTTAAAGAAATAATATTGTGTTCAAATAAAGAGGCCCAGAAAGGCCAACATTAAATGATAGGGAAAGAAATAAAAAACTTAATGATAAATCTGATAGAAGACGTATAAGAGCTGTACAATGAAGACTCCAAAATATATATTGCTGAAGAAAATGAAAGACCCATGAGTCAGAAGACTCAATACTGTCATGAGTTCTCCCCAAACTGATTTATAGAGTTTATATCAATACTAACCAAACTTCTGGCAAGTTGTAATAGAACATGATTGACAGACTAACAACTCATATGAAAAATGAACCCAAGACAAAACGGGAAGAATAACAATATCTGATTTCAAAGCTTTTACAAAGCTATAGTATTTAAACTATTGCCATCAGGTAGACCAGTGAAATCTACTTAACAGGTTAATGGGGTAGAATAGAGTATGCATGTATTTATTCTTTTAACATAAAAATAAATTCCAATACGAAGTTCCAAGTAGACCAAGATGACTTTAACCATTCGTCACAAAGCAGTCTCTCAAGCACAGGTAAGAAATATGTGTAATATGTATTATGAGTCATAGTTCCTTAGACTTCTTAGTATACACTCTATGGACTGATTCATACAACAAAATCTCGGAGAAATTGTAGTAGTGAACCTGATGTAGGGATGGAAGGAGCAAGAGCGATGTATCTCCGGGGGAGTTCATTCCAGAAGTGAGGCTAATACATATGACACCACAGAAACGGGGTAAGGTACATGCTAAGCATTGAGTTGACCTGAGCACCCACAAACCCTCTGTCAGAATCAGGGTATTTCTTCTCTGAAACAAGAGCCAAGGAATGGAGGTATTGTTCCTGGTTTGGAGTGTCTATCAGGATGAAATGCTTTATAGCTGGGCTGTAAAAGTATCTATAAAGGCAAGCCCATCTGGCCTTGATTGAGAGAGAAACATGTTTGTGGGAATATGGAAGGCCTCTGCCTACTTGGTGAATGATATAAAGTGATATAAAGTTTCCACACACTTAACAATTCAGCAAACCTATCAGTTTCTGTTATTCGTTCTGAAGAGTAAAAACGTACGTCCACCGAATACTATTTTACATACCAGTTATGGGTAATGCCCAAAGCCCACAGCTGCGTGGTGGCACATCATTAGAATGCCGATGTTTGGGAAATAACCATTCATAAGTCTCTGCCTGGTGCCACGTGTGTCCTTGAAGCAGTCACTGCTAGTTTGTCTGTGCCAGAAATACCTCTAGCTGATGTCAATAAAGAAGACTCACTGGGACCACCAGTGACATAGCCGTGGAAAACAGTCGAAGGGTGTGAGTTCTCCATTCCAACTGCCCATCTTCTGTGCCTTGTATGCCACCTGCTGACTATGCAGCCAAGAAATCACTTTGCAAGTTCAGTTTCATTAACTAGAAGACCAGGGGAATGACAGGCCCCAAAACGGAAAGATAGTTTGAGGATTGAATGAGGTGACCCATGAGCTGAGCCAATATCCAATGAGCTTGTCAAGCATCAGCGGCCCTGGTCCGTGCTCCCATGGTCTGTGCAGGGGCAAGGGCTTGCCCAGGCATTGCTGTGGTCAGGCCAAGGGGAAGTAATAGCATTCCAGGGTGCTACTCTCTCTGCTTTGACTAATGATGCTAACAATGTTTTGGCTATTTAGTATAATAATGATTTACAAAGTAATTACCTCAACCCTATAAAGTAGTGTCTAATATGAGGTCTCAATTTATGGACACGAGAAAGAGCTTGCCTGAGCCTCAGATCTCCCAAGTCACATAGCCTGGGTCTGGCCCTAGCAGTTGGTTCCACAGGATGCGCTTCTAATCACAGCACAGACTTTCCACATGGTGATTCTTAACTAAGGATGAGTTTATCCAGTGGGAGACATTTGTCAGTGCCCAGAGATGTTTTAATCTGTCACATAAGAGGATTCTTAATTTATTATTGTTATATTTATCATTTTTATTTTATTATTATTTATTATATTTATTAGCAATACCCTTAATTACGATGTTTTGGCATTCTGAGTGTTTTGAACTAAAGGAGACTAAAATGCCTTAGAAACAAAACTGCCCTGTTTTCCCTTGCCCTTCTGTCTCTGGCCCTTCATTCTCAGTCAAATCTGGTTATATAAAGCAGAATTATTCTTCCCCAAGGTAGGCTATAGTAAGTAGAGCTGCCGTCTCTCAAGGCAAGCTACAAAACCTAGAAAGGTCGCCTGTCCCGTCTCTCATGAAGATCCTCATTCCAGAGTGGTCTTGTCCTATGCCCAAGAGAAAACAATACTCCACAGGGAAGCCAACAAGAATTTTCACAGACAGCCTTGCTGTGTAGCCCCCTCTGTCTCCCATCACTGGGGCACAGCTTCTTGTCCAATCACATTTCTCCATTCTTCATGGGTGGATAAGTATTAAAAAAAAACAGTTTTCCCAGGATCTTTTTGTCTTCCTTTCTGAAGGCTCTTACATTTCACAAAACCATTGATTAAATAGTTCTGTTAAGCTTTTTATTTAAATTGACATAGGAGCGTGGCCATGACACTTGTGATAGGGGAATAGAAGCATCACTTCTTTCGGCCCCCACACTGTGGCATGCTAACAGGCAACATCTGATGCTCCTGTCTGTCTCCACTCTACCAAGGGCTTTGCACCTCAATATGTTCACTGCTTCTAAAATATCTGTGATTCTTCTGACTCACACACAGTGTTGGGGCCCTCAGGGCCCGAGAGCCTCAGCATTGCTGGCCATGGCCAAGTTCTTTTCCACGAAGAAGCGTTTATTGTCTGGAATTTAAGGCAGGTGTTGTTCTGCTTGAAATTTGGATCAGGTGTTGAACCACGGGACTGTTCTAAGGAGGAGGTCCCGGGGTGGGGTGATGGGTCTGGAGAGTTTGTTAGCCTATTAGATTGCTTGTATGCTAATGTTAGCCTATTAGATTGCTTGTATGCTAACGTGTAGCCTATTAGATTGCTTGTATGTTAATATGGGTATGGAAGGATATTTAAGCTTGGGCTTTGCGGAGTAAGTGGAGTCGTCGAGTCAGTCAACGTTCCACGATGGAGAGAGTCTGTGTGGTGTCTTTGCCGGTCGAAGACGCCGCAACATAATGCTTCTTCCCATACAGGCCTTTGGAGTAGAGGTCTTAGCCTTTGTTAGAAGAGCTTTCAGAGGTGTCCCTATGTTCTCAGAACCTTCTTTATTAAAATATGGACCGCCCCCTCTCACCATCCTACTCTGTCTGGCGCCTAACCTTTTCACAAGCATTCCTCCTACCGCACAAAGGAGCAGCCAGTTTGTGAGAGAAGAGTCCTTCTCACTTAGGCAGTCACAAATTTTCAGGAACCATCACTTCTAAGCCTGGAAGGTATGGCCACAGGCCAACTGTACAGGTGCATTATTGGATGGGAGCCACAGTTTGTGTCCAGGACGCTCCTTGCCGAGACCCTAGGTGCCTGCAGCCAGAAGCACTTAGTCTCAGGGAAAAGCAGGTGGGCTGACCGCTGTGGGGAGCGATGGCCAGTGCTGTCTGTGCTTCTGAGGCCAACATGGAAAGAGATCCTGCACAAGCCCCTACCCAGCTCACAGAGCAGAGGCGGCAAACCCCGAAGGAGTGTGGTCAAGCAGCTTGCTTAATTGTTTGCAAAGACATTTGGATGTTAAATTATTGGCTCAACCCCCTCAATAAACATTAAATATAAAGATACTTTTAATTTGTACTACTCATAGACCTGTTTGTCTATGTGCATGATTCCCTTCCTCCCATGTCCCTGGGTATGTAGCAGGTGGACAAAACTGAACATGTAAAGACTGAAAAGTTCCGCTAGCTTGATTCATCATAGTTTAATTGCCAATAGGAGATACAGAATGGAAACAAGATATATGCATTCATACCTAGTGTGGAAACAGAAAATCATATGAAATTAGAAATCTGAGTCGCCCCCCAACAGAGAGATTAAAGTGTAGAAATACTTTAGAACAATTTCATAGAACTTTTCTTTGATCATGTGCTATACCTAAGCTGCTTTTATTTGAAGAATTTATGAATACCTTGTGAGCTACAAAGACTTGTTCACTAGGTTTGCTGAGGTGACATGGCCTAGTGGCTACAATTGCGTACCACAAGTCATTACCACTCTGTTGTCCTGGCTGTAAATTCCTAAGTGATAAATTCATTCTCAGAGGTATACAGTATTTATTTTCTAAATACAGATCTTAACATTGCATTTTATGGAAATAACTTCCCTACATGTAGCAAGAAACTGTCCTTTTTCTTAATCCCAATAGTTTGAAAGGAATACAAAAATGACTACGCCCCTTCTCACTCCTGCATCCCTCTCCGCTACGTGAACAGTGCCGTGGAAGTTGAGTAATATGGAAATCCTGGTGACCTTCTCCAAGCTCATGCAGCTGCTGCCCAGTCTTTTAGTTCCAGCGTTTTCTATGCACACACACATTGTCATTATTATTGTTTTGTACAGTCGGTGTCTGTTTGAAAAAGACAGGTCGCTTGTGTCTCTTATCTTCTCTCTGGCTTCATTGTCTTTCTGCCTGAAAAAAATCCTTTGAATTTCTTTTAGTGAAGAAATGCAATGCCTTAAATCACTTTTAAATTGCAGCTTATACAAAATGATATATCGTCACTATAGAAATCTGGAAAATACAGGACAATTGTGAACAGAGCTAAATGTCATTCAGAATGCCACCACGGAAAGGACCCATTAAGAAAATATTTAAGTGTATTTCTACATTACATAGACACAAACAGGAGCTATGTACATAACTGGTGTTCAGTATTCTTTGTTTTTGTCTTGTTATAATATGCCTATGGTATCTTGATACTAATGGGAACGTAAGTAAAGGCTATGTTGTCATCTGGCCTTTTAAATTTAACAATATAGATTATTTTCCCCTGTTCAACATTGTTACACATAAATACTTTATAAAAAGTAATTTAAAGACAGAATGTTGCCATGAGGGAGTTTCACAATTATGGGCAGTGGGTGTGTCAACATTCTGTTTGTGTCATGCATATTCACTTACCTGAAATTTATTTATCCACATATTATTGATGTTTTTTTAAAAAGAGAAGGGCTCATCTTACAGGTCCCAAGACTTGTCTAGGAATCCAGTCCCCTGATTCACCACCATATCTGTTTATTATATGCTCAGATGTCACTAGAGCAGCATCGTCTGGCTGCCTGTCCCCAGCTCCTGACATCTACCTCTCCATCTCCCTCACTCTGCTTCAGTAATTCCTTCTATGTTCTGCCATGTCATGTATTTACTTGGGTGTGTGTTCATTGCCTGCTTCATACTCTGTGCTGTCAGGGTCAGTGAAACAGGGGGGGTTGGATTCTTTAAAAAACAGGTATATGTTGAGCACAGAACAGCGTATCACATGCACAGTAGGACACTAGGGATAACTGGCAAAGGGTTGACTTGGTGAATGATCCTCACAGACATAAAGCACATCTAGTACCAGAGCTAGTATGGATTTATGTGTATGGATTTATATGTCTTGTCCATCACTTACAATGCTGAACCTGTTAGTTATACAGGAAAAGTTACACTGGTTCTGTATTCTGTCTTTTACTGTGGCCATAATAAAGGTCTTTCTGATATATTTTGCACCTTAACAAAATGCCAGCTTTGTTTCTCTTCACCAATCGTGAGAGCAGAAGCACTGCGGAATTGGAAAGGGTCCTGAATGTAATTGGCTTTAGTTTCTCTCCACTGTTTTCCTTGATGTAGGGACTAAAGTTCAGGTAGATTCAACATTCACTCGAAAAGATTTAGAAAATTAATGGGAACAACCTAAACTCAACTTTACAGATGAGAAAAAAAACAAGCTTCCCAAAACTTCCCATGTCAGGACATACATGGATAATTATTATACAGTCTGAGACATGGCTGCTCATGGTCATAGGCATGAACAGGCTGTGGCAGCCTCAGGCCTTGCATGGGAAGGCATGGTGGGCCCAAGGCAGCAAACAAAAAACAAAGCTTTGTTATGTGCTCAGTTAGTTCTGAGCCAGAATTCTGGGCTTACCCATAGGATCCTAGGGCTGAATCTGTGCTGCTCATTGGAAGACTTCCAGGTGCTGAAGAGGTGGGAGAGGAGAGATTCATCTATTCTACTTTACAACTATCACCTGTGCTTTTAAATTGACTAGGACATCTACCTTTTTCATGAGGGCTCTATGCCTGCTCTCAGAGTATAATCTCCCAAACACCAGAGAGTTACCATTACATTTCTCAAAGGGTGTTTCATCTCAAATAAGCCTGAGAAGTAGACACCGACAGTTAAGGACTGAATGCATATGTCCCCGTGCCTCCACATTTCATATGTTGAAGCCCTAACCTCTGATGTGACGGTATTTTGTGATAAAACCTCTGAGGAAGTAACTAAGGTTAATTGGTAAGTATAGGTTCCTGACCCAAAGACCCATGCCCTCGTAGGAGGAAATCACAAAGAACTTCCTCCCTTTTTCTGTACATGTGAGCCAAGAAAAGACCTATGAAGACACAGGAAGAGGGTGGCCATCTGTGAGCCAAGAAGAGAACGCTTCCCAGAGCCTAAATTGGCCTGAATGTCAATCCTGGGCTTCATCTCAGGAGCTGTGAGAAAACGCATTTCTGTTGCTTAAGCCACTCTGTCTGTGCTAGTATGGGTAGTTTATAAAAACTACCTGTCAGGGTAAAGCCATAGCCGGTGAGAGAAAACTTTGTGTCACTAGAACAGTTCCGCCAAAGCTACTGCAAATCGTACGTGGCCTCCCCACATGCTTACCTCACGAGTCTGCGGCATCTACATTCAAATGTTAAGCCAACTTCTGAATTCTACACAAAGATATCGGTGACACAGTTTGTATTTTGTTTTGGATCTCTTCTAAAAGTAATGACAATCTGAAGCTGAGACTCATCCACAACCTCTCAACTGGGAAGCTGCTCCCTACTTGGAAAACAAGCAACAGCAAAGCTCCCGTAACTGGACACCTGCACAGATGGAGTGTGGCAAGCCCGCCGAACGGTTGCTATTAGCACGAGGGTGAAAGGGAGAAAGGTAAAACGCGTGAACCAACTGCCCAGGCTGAGGTGAGATGGAACAACGACAGGCTGTGCTCTGCCCCCGCTAAGCACAAAGCTATGCTGTTCAGCGTACACAATCAAATTCAAAATCATCTGCAAATATCTCATCGGTATCTATGTAGAGAAACTATGGGGAGGGCGTACCTGGAAAGGCTGGCAGTGACTGGACCTAGGTGCATGGATTGCGGTTTTCATTTACCTCGTTTTATTTTTGTGTAGCTCTTACCTTTTCACGGTGCCTAGGAAGGGCTTCTGCTTGTGGAAAGTTACACAAAAATGAATAAATCCACCTGCTTAAACCACCCCTCCCCCAAGGAAAAAACCCACACAAATCATGTGAACATTTTGTTTTTAGCACCTTTGGCAATCTGAACACAGGTGTTACACCCCACTGGTATTGTGTTCTGCTGACGTTTGTGTCTTCTTGCTCCCCAGCTTCCCCCAACCCAACCAATTCCCAATTCTGGCAGCCCCAGAAATCTCAGTCATTCTGACAAGACTTTGTTCTTACTCCACTGTATTTTGAGTTAATGAGCTCTCTTCTCACTGTAGTAATAACTGCTACAGAGTTCTCTAGGGACCACACTCACTATTTAGCTGGCTGTTTAGTTCTAAGCCTTTCAGTTGCATGCATTGGGATGGACAGGGTTGAGAGAAGGTAGCCACCAGTACTCCAGGGGCCCTGAAGGCATTGATTCAGAGGTAAGTGAAAGACACTCTTGAAGATGTCAACTCTGCACTGATTAAATATGAAACATGGGAAAACAGGCCTCTGGATTGTGAAGCAGAAAAACACCAGAAGCATCACAAAGGGTGAGTGAGATGTCTTAGGAGGTCTGGAGAGAGGTGGGTGGAAAGTGCATGATACAGAAAAATCTGGGCAGGAGAATTCTAAGAATTAAGGTACTCCACCCCAGGTTTGCCAAACCCACAAATAACATTCAACACAGCTAATGAGAAGGAGTTGGAGAAGGAATTTTGGCTAATGGTCAGATGTGATAAGTTTAAAAGCAACCTTGTTCTTGGCACTAGGGATCAAACCCAGACCCTTCACACTGAGCTACATTCCCAGTCTTCAACAGGACCTTTTTAAACGGCATGCTGGGGTATTATGTAAAGCAATGTGGAAATTGATGTGAAAAAAATTACATAATAGAAGTTTAGTAGGTAGTGTGGAAAGAGAAAGATATTTGGAGTCGAAGATCTCTGGATTTTGATCACTGATTTTTGTGTTGACTTCTAGTGTTGTTGCTTGGGCCGGGAGTGTCCCTCAAAAGTCTCATGTACCTATCGATACAGAGTACTGTTGCGGGGTGAGGCCTGACTAAAAGGACTGGATGTTTTGGGCGTGACCTGGGTGTGTGTGTGCAAGCTCCACCCTTTCTCCCAGACTTGGGTCTGTTCTGCCATTCTGTGAAGAGCTCTGCCCTGTGGTCCTGCCATTTCTAGCTGCCTGCAGATGACTGCAGTCTTCGGAAACTGGGGGCTAAAATAAAACTTTTCTCCTTGAAGTTGTGAATGTAGACTATTCTGTCCCAGTAGTGAGAAAGTAACTAAAGCAGAAATCAGTACCAGAAATAGGGTTATTGCTGTGACTCTGCCTGATTAGGTAGTTTGGACACTTTTGGAACTGGTTTGTGGAAGGAATTTGGAAGGGTTTGAGGATGCCAGCTTGTGAGGGGTTGCAGTGTTCTGAGCCAAGCTTGTTGGGAAATTGTGGTCGGAGCTCAGGAGACTAGAATGATGATAAACGTATGGGCTAGAAAGGCCAGGCTCAAGAAGCTTCAGATGGGAAGGGGAACTGGATTGGCCAGTGGTCTAAAGACCACGCATGCTCTGCTCTAGCAAAAAGTGTACTGGCATTTTTGCCCTTGTCCAGATAATTTTAATGAGATTGAGATTGAGGGCAGTGGACTACTTGATCTGGTGGAGAAAATCCTTATGCAGCCCAAGGCTCAGGCTGTTACAAGGCTACTGTGGTGAAAGGCACAAAAGATGGCAAAATAAAATGACGTGAAAAGTTTTCAGTTTTGCCAGATGAACAAAGGGTCTGTAAAAGTGGGGCAGATATGAGCATGAGGACGTTAAAGGGATTAGCATTAAAAAAAGAAGCCAAGTACTTACAAAACCGGACTATCTGAAAGATGTCCTGAGGGCAAGACAAAAGTCATCAGGGCCCCTCCCTTTACCATCCCAAGGGTGGCTAGACAAGACTTCACTATGAGGAGAGTGCGCCAGGGCCAAGGAGGAAAAGTTTTGGTGGAGTTCAACCATGCCTTCAGCAACAGCTGTCCAAAGGGGCCCAGGCCATTGCCCAGGCCAGGGGCGGGCCTTGGCACCATTCAAACAATCATGGCTTCACAGGCATGCAGAGTGTAAGAGTCGTGCGGTGGCAAATGCTGCTACCCAGATTTCAGAGCAAGGCCTTGGAGGTCAGGCAGGGTGCCCCAGGGAGGGCAATGCGGGAAATTGTGAAGGAAAGCCTAAGGTACAATGGAGACCCCAGAAATTTAAAGATGTCAGAAACATGGATCATGGGCTGAGAAAAGCTTCCAGCTGTGAGTGGATCTGGCCCAACAGAGAGAGGATGAGGCTGCAGCCAGTGGTAACGCTGCAGGAGCAAGTGCCACTCAAGGACTCAGTGAGTGTTTAAGTGCCAGTGCTGAGGGGAAGGATGACAAAGCACTCCGCTGACCTAACCATGCTGTGTGAATTTCCATTTGGGCCAAACGTCCCCCCTCCGATTTGCTGCCAACAGGGACAGGCACACACCCCTTGGCGTCGCCTTCTGATGTTGCGCAGGCACACTTCTGGTTTTATTTTTCAAGCTTTGCAGGTGATTCTGAAAGATAGAGACGATCAAAGCCCACAGATGCGGTGTAATGAGTGTGGAACACTCAGCCTGGAAACAAGGGCACGCGAGTCTTTGATAGAAACAGTAGGAGCACGAAATTCTGGCCAGCTACCGTCAGTAGGGTGACTAAAAAACCCAGATAAGGTCTGCATATTTCAACAGGGTAGGAGAAGGATTTTGAGTGATATGTCTAAACTGATTTAAACATTATACAATGTATATATGTATCAAAACTTCACACGGTATCCTGTAAATATGTACAAATTTTAAGCCTTCATGTGTTGTTTAGGAATAAAGTAGGCTCCTCCACTCTATGGGTCCAGCAGCTCCTAGGTTTTCTCTTCAGAGATAAGCGCCTACAGGTTCTCTTCATCCTTATCTGTTCTGTGTATAGGTAAAAGCTTGCTTTACGCCTTGCTTTTCTTACCATTACATCACAGATTGTTCCCTACCAGCACATCTAATCTTCATCTGTTTTAACACAGGTACATTGAACACTACAGTATGGATATATCAAATTCATTTTATACATCTTAAATTGTTTGCAGTCTCTTTAAGCAGTGACATTCCCTTCATTTAAAATTTGCCTACAGAGTTCGTCAAAAGATATTTCAATTCAAATAATGGGAAGTCAAAACCGTCAAAATTTGGAAAGAGATAGATTGCTTTTTAGTCATGAATACGTGTAAGCACTAGAACTGTTACATGTAAAGAACATGTTAAACTAATAAAATTCTATTAGTAACCTTGTAAAGCGATAGACCAATGACAAAACATAATTTGGCAAGCTTCAATCAATGTCAACCCTGCCCTCTTGAAAGTCAGCCAAATCAGGGATGAGACTCCAATGAGTCTGCCCCTGGGTCACAACCAACTAACAAACACAGTTTCACACTCATTACCAGCCTTCACAGATGACATCTGCACCTCGGACCCTGGCCCATCCCTGAACTCTGTTCTTTCAAGAGAACCTACATAATATTAGCAGTCCATTCTATGAAAGAAAAGGTGCCTTAGCCATGTAACTCCCACTTACTATGATAATCAGAAAATTCAATTCTGTCTTTTCATTTTTTATTGTCCAAGTCTCACCACCTTTGATACCGGAAATACTGTAAAATTTACACACACACACACACACACATTGTTGTTTACGATCCTGGGGATTGAACCCATGACCTTCATATTGAGCTATATCCCCACTTCATTTTTAGTTTTTTTTTTTATTTTGAGACAGGGTCCCACTAAGCTTCCATATATCCCAAGATGACCTTGAATTTGTGCTCCTCCTGGCTCAGCCTCCCACAGTGCTGGGACTGTCGGCCTGTGCCACCGGCCCAGCTAGATTTAGACATTTCCTACGTGGATTACACTGTGACTCTCTATGGTATGTTGCAGTCTGAGGTGATTGAAGAGAATCCAAGGTAACTTTGTAATATTCGCTTAATCTTAAAACAGCTTCCCCATAAGATCTGGATCTAGCCTATCAGTAGTCGATTTTATAAGTGGAATTGTAGGGTAAAAATGAGTATTTTAAAAATTGATAGATATTCTCTAAAGAGATTTCCAGTTATCTATCTATAAATAGTGAGCATGTTACTTACTCCTCTGTCCTTAACTATTTTTAAAGTCTTTTATGGTTCTACAAAATGAAAACTTTCATTAGTTTTTTGTTTTATGTTTTCCAAATTAAGTTCGAGTATCTGGGGATATACACATATATTAGATATATAGTCTTTTTTGTAAATTAATGGTTTTAGTCTGCAGACTAAATGAGTCTTGAAATGACTTTTTGAACTGTAATAATATGCATGAATAATCTAGAAACATTTCAGTAATCCATTTTTATTATAATTGGTTTACCAATAAATGTGCTATTTGGACAATTCATTTCAAATGTTAAGAACAGTTTTTTTCTTCTCCAAGAAAAATCTCTACCTTTTTAAGATGGGAAGGAGGAGAAAATCGTTGTTAGTTCTAAGGTTGAGGTCACTTGCTGCCCTCACTGATGTTAAGCTGCAGAAGGTAAAGTGGTTTTCTATTTTTAAAAAGCAGAGATTGCAGCTGTGATGGAGCACAGCCCCTCTTAACAGGTACCTAGGGAGGATAATTGGCAGCTACTACTGAAGGTCGATGCAAAGCACCAAGCACAGCCCACTCGGAAAGACCTCAGGAGCCTGGGCTCAGGCAACCTGCAGGAACCCCAGTGCATAAGTGACCATGTGGGGCTCTTTTCTATTCCTGGCTGACATTGATGTCACTTCCTTTATTTTTTAGGAAGGTATGTAAATTTATTAGGTGCGGAAATGTGAAGCTCAGAGAGATTTAAAAGTATCAGCTTATGAAATGAGATTAGAACACAGGTCTACTGAGTTAGAATCCTATCTCTTTGCACTAGATATGCACCTAAATATTTTTAAAAATTATCTCTTCAAGTATATACTAGGACTCCTTTTCTTTATATTGACATAATTTCTCAAAAATAAAGTTCAGTAGCAAAAGAATTATAGACCTTCAGTGTAAAAACTACAGAAGCTGTTCAAAATAGCTACTTTGCAGGAGATACACATAAGAAACTGCCTCAAAATTTGTTTGTATTATGTCAAATTAACCACATATATATTGTTTTCACATACATCTAATGCTTCAATGAACTGGACAGGTTGTTTTGTTTTTCTTCCTCCAAGAAAACATATATTACCTGTTCTGCACTAGGATCTTGATGCCTGTTACCTAATTCCTATTTTTATCTTTGGTGGTAAAACCACTGTCCTAGTAATGTCCTTCTAACAACAATTAATTTTGTGCCTTGGAAGGTAAAAAATTATGTGCTACATGTGTGACAATGTTCGTGACAAACTAATTGAGAAAGTACCCCAGATGATTTTTATAAATTTGATAAACTTGGCACACCTATAGGAGCCACTGAGCTACAAATCTTATGTTGGGCTGGCAACTTCCAACCCTGTGGTGATCAGTGCCTTGCGTTATCCATCAGGCGGGAGACACAGAGGAAAACAGAGTGCCTTTGAAAACATCTAAGATGTAGCTGCCAGTCTCTGTGTTCTCCTAGCCAATTCTGCCTCAGGTCTACAGCCGCTTACAGGTGCTACACTCCATCTCCTAGAATGTCTTCTGTCTCTTGATTTTTCACTTTGATTGCACCTATTTTGTATTTAAATATATTGATTTTAAAATGAGCATTTGCTGAGTTTTTACCATGAGATAGCTATTGCCCTCACTTAGTGAGTATTTTCTGATTGCCATAAGCCAGAAATTCGGTTAAGTACTGTGGATTCCATAGTGAACAAAACATGTACTCATGGGGTTTACAATAGTGTGCAGGAGAGAAATAGTAATGGATTCACCGGTCCCTCCCCAGAAATACAGTTAGAATCTGTGATAAGCACCCGGAAGTCAGAATGATGAGCCTTGGGAATACGGGGATAAGCTAGCTGGCAGAGGGGAGATGGTTTCCCTGGGCGGCATTGTTGCTTTTCTATTCCTTATTTACTTATTTTTCACAGTACGTTATTGACATGGGTGCTACCATCCTCACTTTGTAGATGAGGAATAAGGAATGTAGGGGCGGGGGAAGTGTCTTTATACTATTCCTTGGATGCTCATGTAACAATTGACTACGAATGAAAGAGAAGTGATGATTGGCTGGTTTATAAGCAGGGAGTTCTCCTGTGCCTTTTCTGGAAATTTTGTGTGTCAACTTGTTCCTGAGAAGCTTTTGTTCCTTGACCACATAAGCCATTATTTTACATTCAAAAAGATGTGAAAATTGTTTCAAAATGTCTATGGCAAACCAACTATTCAAAAATAGTGCAAACTTGTCACTGAATGACATAGTTATTATACTCTCTTTGGTCTGCTAAAATAAATACCACAGACTGGGCTTGTTACAAACTACAAAAATATCTTTCTCATGCTTCTGGAGGCTGGGCTATCCAAATCAGGTGCAATGAGATTGACTGTCCGCTGAGGACCTGTGTCCAGGGTCACAGAGAAAGTACTTTCTTCTGAGTCCTCCCTTGGTGGGAGGGCAAGGCAGCTCCTGGCCCTGACTTAACAAGGATGCTGCCGCCTCCCTTTGACCTTATCACGTCCCAAAGACTTCTGATACAACCCAAGCCTGATTGGGGTTGGGATTTCACCATGTTAACGAGGAGTGGGTGGGACACTCAATCGCAGCAGCCAATCTCCTGCGTGTGCAGCTCCCCAGCCTCCAGGATTGGCTGCAAGGCTTACCACCAGCCTGGCTTTGGCGGCAGCTCCTCCCATGTTTACTACAGAGCAGCTCCCGGCATGGTCCACAGGTATCAGGAAAACACCACTAGCAGTTTTTAAAAGCTTGTTTGAAGCAGAATTAGAAATAAAAGTTTTAGGCACCTACAGTAGGCCAGCTAAATCGAAATTGCTGGGAGCAGGGTCCAGTGATCTGCATGTTAACAATCTCTCTCGGTGATTCTTAAGTGTAATAATTTATAAACAGCTTTGGACTTGTGTTAATACCCGCCTCAGGTGAGTCTGCAACTATATGATACGTACAAGTAAGAGCATGTGTGCAGAGCAATGAATAAATATTAGTTGTAATTCTACATATATAGAATATTTCAACTGGGAGGAACCATTGTGATTGATGTGTCAACTGTATGTATGAAGGGTTGGAAGGATGGACGATGTGGTGAAGCACATGTTGGTGCATCCTTTGGTATCAGTTTTAGCTTACGTGCTCTAGTAAAAGAGATTAGGCATTCTAGGTTATGGTCAGTTTCTGAGAGCGTAAGAGGTAGGTCATTAAGGTTACTATGACTTGTAATTTCTGCCAAGAGATGAAGAAAAGTGGAAAATTGTGGGGGAGCAGGGAGCTCACTCTGAAAGTAGCTGGCGGGACAACAGCTTTCCAAAATGACGCCCCTCCCTGCCTCCTCGCCTCTTCTCAATGTTCCGGCTCATTTCCCTCACTTTATTTATTTATTTATTTTTGTTTGTTTGTTTGCTTTCCCTTCCACACAGACAGATCTGGAAATAGAGCTGCTGTTTATTTATTTGGTAGATTTACAAAACATGCCAGTGTGCCTCAGGGCATGAGTACAGTATAAATCATACGCCACAAATACATGACGGAACAGCAAAAACAAAATTAAGTAAAAGCGGAAACTTGAAACCCACATGCCTTCTGATGGGCATTTCTTTCCTTATCAGGGCAACCTGAATTAGGTCATGGGTATGCATCTCACACATGTGCATGTCGATTAATCTTGGTTGACAGCATGACTGGATGACCAGACTCCTGGAGAGAGTGTGGCTGGAAAGTAAGGACACGAACATCTTCTACAGTTTAACCACTGATGTATTTCTAGCTCCTCGGAGTGTTCTGTAGGAGATGGGTGCCTAGGTGAGGAACTGGGCCACTCTGTCTACAAGACCAGACCACACCTTCGATGCCTCACGTTGGCCATGCACCCTCCTCAGAAGTCCCACCCTCAGGAGTTCGTTTCTGTCAGGATTCTTACCCCTCTCTCTAGAAGCACTGTTTCCCGTATTGAGTCCTTCCACAGGAGTCTTGTGCAGGGGCTTCAGCAGAACTGAGACTCTCTCTAGCACTCCACACTCCTGAGCAGAATTCCTTTCAGCTGCAGATCTCTTGAACACCACACAGGAGCCAGCATGTCTCTTTGTTCCGCTTGTCTACAGCAGTGCTAGTCAGTTCTTTGGTTTTTGTTTGTGAACCTCAACTAAAGGAGGCTTAAGAACTCAGAGATCATCTGCATCTAAAGCATTTTAAGTTTACATATATGCACAGAAACATTATTTCCAGTTCATTATTAATACTTACATTTTAATAATAAAATTATTACAATTTATATGAGCTATTGTCTGAAAATAATTTGATTATTTGATATTCACTACTTATTAAAAATATACTAACGAGCTTTTTTTATAGCCAGGAGTAATCTGTATATTTTTTATCTTCAAATCCTCAAATTTTATATTTGTGATTACCTCCTCACTATAATTTAATTCATAAAACTTTTTACACTTTGTCATAATTGTTGCAACTAAAATGTATAAAACTTAAATGCACTTGAAAACCCTTCCTAAGTCTCTGTTTTAAAAAATTATTAATGTATTAATCATTATGTCTTTCATTAATAACCACAAATGAGAGTTATCTGGGAAAATAAGGAGTTTAAACATCAAGGCCCTTCATTCCACATCCCCTGTGATTGCTGTGAGTTGTGAAAAGCCCCACACAAGAATCTTTTATTAAAAATAAGTTTGATCTCTAAGTTTATAAGTCAATTAAATCTCCTTCAATTTGGTTATAAACAAACACCTGGTTATTGTTTGACTTAGGAAATGAGTGCAGACATTTAATTTCTATCCACCCACATCAAGTATACATCAATATTTCGAATATTTGGTGCTGTATATTTTTTTATACCCCCGGAAGCTAGATGTGAGAAAATTTAGAAACTTGTTCCTTTCATTTTCTTTTCCTTAACAGAGTGAGCAATGGGAAAGGTCATTACAGGTGATTGTCAGGAAGATCTATTTTAGGAAATAGCACGTGTACAGGGTTTGGGAGATCATTTTCTTAGATGCTCCGTGCCATATGCCTTTGAATACTTTGGCTTAAAGACCACACCTGTTGGAACAGCCAGCGTGATGATCATCCAGGTGTGTGTAGAAAGGTGGGGCCTCTGCTTTGACAACCTCCTTCTGCAAAGGCAGAATTGAAGGAGGCTTGGGTTTCTTCAATAACACATTGCAAAATATCTGCACTGTGCAACCCCCTGCTAGGTCAGGATGTGCTCAGGATGTGCTCTGTCCCTAAGGATTACTGTGTTGGGGGCTTGGCTCTCAGTTTGATAACGTAGAGATGGTAGGAACTTTAAGAGGTGGACAATTGGCAGGTCATAGAGGTTGTGCCTTTTTTGTCACAATATACTTACCACTAATACTTTAGATTTCTGCTACATAGACAATTTTTTGTATAGATGAATAATTTCTTACCGATTGTTTAATGTGATACATTTTCAGTGATGCATCATTAGATGGTAAAATTCTAGTGAATATCTTGTAACTACATAATATACATGAAACTTTTCTTCCTTAGAAAATTTTCTAAGTATGAAACATCTGAAAAAGGATGTGTTGAGGGCACCAAGCGTATGTGGCTACTGTTTAGAGGTGGAATCTGGTGCTCCCACTTGATCTTGTGACACCGTGGTGTTACCACCTACTAGGCCAGTAGCAAAGGCCAAGATAGAGGGGTCACCCCACATTGGAGGCTGAAGCGCCAGAGATGTTAGCTAAATGAACTCCATGTATATGGAGTTACATAGTCTCAGGTATTTTGTGGTCATGTTTTCATGTACATTATGAAATATCTTGAGAATGAGGCCTCTTTATACATAAATTTATATTTCGTATATACCACACACACACACACACACACACACACACACACTAAAGTAGTTCTATATGATATTTCTCAGTGCAGCTGTGTTTTGACTGCAATTCATCCCTCAAGATCAGGTGTGAAATTTTCCACTTGTATTGTCATGCTAATGCTAAAAAAAATCTGGTTTGGATTACTTTTGAATTTTCTGATGAGAGACCTAGATCATCCTGAGACACAAATAAGGAGGTGGAAATGGGGATGGAGCCCACTAAGAGAATTCATGTACCAAAGCCTCACTTCACTTCTGGAAAAATGTAATCTTTTTAGAGAAACAGAATCTGGAGTTTGGCTTTGGTTTCCTCAGTTTGGCCCTGTGGCCCTATTCAATCTCTGCAAATGTCTCGCAAAATATAGGCTGGCCTGGCACTTGCTGAAATTGGCAGAGAAAAGACAGGAGCTCAAATGGACAGGTTTGTCCAGCTTCTAGCAACACATAATCCGCAGTGAGCTGGTGCCCCTTTCTTCTCAGTAACTATCATGAATCAATTAAAAGTTTGGTACCTCTGAAAAGAAGGTAGTGAGGACAAAAATGGAGAGGAAGAAAGAAGGGAAAGCTGTTAGGATGTTTGGGATAGAGTGAAGATAGAAATTCACATTCAGTGATAATCCCTGTAGGAGAGTCAGTGAATCTGCCTCACATTCAATGCAGAAATGAGAACGGGCAATTCACTCAGTTGTCTCCCAGTGCTTGCAGAAACTGCTCACGTGCAACTGAAGCAGGAGGATGAAGCACTAGAGTGAGAGGAAGTCTCAGTGGCTCCTTGCCCTGTGTACGGGTGAGGTGGGAGTAAGCGAGAAGACAGGGCAAGGACATGTTGAGATGTTTCTGTGTTCACAGTGCTGGTGGTCTCCTAAATGTCTTGAGCTATAAACATTTTGGAGTACCAACCAACAACCTTACCAACTTTTGACTTTTGTGAGTGGCAGGGGCCATTTGTGGGCAGGCTTTTGGCATGAAATTTTGTAGAAGATTTATGCTACTCCTAAGTTTTGACCTCTGTTATGGTTCTCTCAGTAGCAAAAAGGGGGTGATAATAGTATCTCAGCCACATCGTGATGGAAAAGAGTAACTGAGGCAATGTCCGCAGGGTGCTTAGAACACACCAGCTGTGCAGCTACCATTCTGCGAGTTTAGGTGTCGCACTTATGCCTTGTTCTGTCACACCATCCATGTCATCCCGTTTGTAACCTTACGCACTTACTCATCACTTATTCAGATGTTTCTAGTTTGGTAAGCATTCCAGCCCCCCTCCTATGCTTCAAAGGCTGGATAGACCTGTCACAGCAAACCAGTCATTTTCTAATGAGTAATGGAATTAGAAGAGAAGAGGTCTCGCGTTTGCCAAATGTTCATTGTAAGACAGCAAATGCTCCACTGCATGGCTGAAGCCTGCCTGTAAGGAAGCAGCGGGACATCTGGTCATCCCTGAGTCCCTACATCAAGTCATGACTGAAGTTTAGACCTCCCACCTTTATGGTGAATCAAAAATTTTGAGGTCAAGTTGAGTCTCCGTCCCCTGAACTAAAGTAAGAAAAAGATTGCATTATTATTATTATTTTAAGTAATAAAATTCCAGGTTTCTTCAGAGTACAACTCAGTCTGCCTCCGCCCTCTTGGAAGTGCCCTGTAGCCATCATTCATCTGTCACTCATGTGTCAGTATAAACCGTCCCCTCCCAGTTGATTTCTGCACGACCAGCTGGCAACACGTGAAGGCTGAGCAGATGCCTGGTGAGAAGTCCAAAAGCCACTGTGCCATCAAGGCAGGGCGTGGAAAGATCAAGTGGGATGGGGAAGGCAGGAAAAGAACGGGGGCTGGAGGCAAAAGACTTAGCAAGGATAAAGGAAGAGCGGGGCGCGGTTCTGTGGTCTCCACCCCGAATGCTCTCTGCAGCTCCACCTCCTCCCGGAACATCTGATTCCCAGAGCCTTCAGATTAAATCCCCCAGTTACCGGCAAGGGAGAACCAGGCAAAAGGATGGGAAAATGGGGTACTTAGGAGATACAGAAAGACAGGAAGGGGAGTGAGAGAGAAGAAACAGCGTCTCATCAAAACCTGAGAGAGGTGGGAGGTGCATGGGAGGAGGTGGAGAAAGGAAACCTGCTGCGTAGAGCTTTTCTTTGGGAATCCGGAAGCCGTAGATCTCCGGCTTCTAGGGAACTCATGCTGAAGGCCTGCCCTGTCACTGTCACAACTCAAATGGACTCAAACCCGCCTCCTCCCACACATTCACCGGGACACACTGAGGATGGGCAGCAGTTGGCTTAAAACTTGAGGGTCATTTTAAGGCACATGAGACTATGAGTGTAGGTGACTCTTGTCAAAACAACTGCCCCCTTTTTGGACCCTCTGTGCCAGACGACTGGTTTCTCTGGCAGAGATAAGTAACCTGATGTGAGGAGTGGTTACCCAGGGCGAGCGGGCTCCACAGGCCCTCACTACCTAGTTCCCAGAGTCAGGCATCGCCTCTGACTCTCCTCCCCGGCAAGCCACGTGGTGCGTGACCCAGCAAACTTTCAATTCCAAGTTAAGTCACGGAAGACAAAGTCGTTCCAGGCCTAGCCCGCTGCGCTAGCGGCCCTGGCCTTCCTTTCTCACCGCGTCCCTACTGAACTCCAGACCTGTCAGAAGACGAAAGAACTAAGTACTTGGGAAATTGCTAGCAGTCCCCCAAACCCACCAAACCCAGGGTGCCCCGCCAAGCTGAGGCGGGGAGGGGGCAAGACCTTTCCTAGCTGACACCCACTCCCGCAGAGAGGCCCCGGCGAACAGCAGGTGTCACCCTTCTGCTTTCAAAGCTCAACTGCCTTCAGGTGCCTTGCGAACTCTACAAACTTGAGCGTTGAGAACAGCCGCTCCCGAGGGTGGCTGGGCCCGACCTCGGCCTACCGCGCGCTCCAGCGGGGTGCACGGCGGCGCAGCTTTCCGGTGTGCTTCTGGGGGAAAGGGGGCAGAGCTGCGGGACGACAGGTGCCAGCAGAAACCAGCGGGCGCCTCAGGGGTCGAAGATTGAACTTGGAATGGGACGAGAGAAGCGGCGAGAGCATCCGAGCCCCACCCCAGCACTTTCTCCGCGCGCTGGGCAGGGAGCAGCCGGCACAGCAGAGTGGCGTCGCGACCCAGGCAGCTCTTGACGCCCAAGCTGAGTCCGCCGTGGCTGGGGGTGCACGGGGCAGAGGACCAGGCGGACGCGACAGGACTGACGGTAAGTCCCGGGCACGGCCCGCGCGCGGATGTGGAGAGATTTGCGTGCACGGGGCGGGAATAGGAGCGGGGTGCGCTCCCTGTGCGCGTGTGCAGAGGGGCCTGTGCGCCCGTGGCGCGTGTGAGCGCTGATCGCGTACTGGACGCAGGTGTGGGCGCTGTGCTGGCGAAGGAGCGCAGGTGCGTGACGCCCGGCGCTTGGGTGGAGGGCTGCGGTGCGCGAGCACGGGGCGCGCGTATCCATTTAGCGCACGTGCGTGTGATTGAGGTGTTTGCTTCCACCGCGCGGGTGGAGCAGGTGAACGACCCCACAATTTACTGCCGGTAAATGCGGGCCACCTCTCCTGTCCCAGAAAACGCACACATAAATCCAATGACGTCTGTGACTGCTCCCAGAGAACTTGGTAGCTACAGGCAGAGGGTTCTGGAAACCAGTTTTGGATTTAACTTAGGGACGCCCGAAGTGAGGTGTTGGGAAGAGGCGCGTATCCTCCTGGCCTTTGATCCACTTAGCAGCGGAACACCCCAGGGACCCAGGTCTCCGTGGGCAGGCCGGCGGCTTTTCGCTCCTTTTCAGCGCCAGCTGGCCGCCTCGCACGTGCACCTGAAGCTTTCAGCTGGGCGGGTTTCCGCCGTGGAACGACCAGCCAGGCAGGCTCGCATTTAGAGGGCGGATGGGCAGTGCTCCATTCTTTTCTCATGAATCTTTGATTAAAAAGTAACTCCCTAGGAAGTGCAAGGACATTCCGGTAGGGGTTGATGTTAGGGGAGCGCTCCGGGCCCTTTCTGGGAATTCAAGGAAACTGCTAGGCGGGGCTCTGGGAAAATAAGCACAAAGGCTTCCCTGCCTCACTTCCAGCCCGTATTAAATGCCCCCTCCTAGTGGGCGACACAGCAGTCTTTAAGGCAGCTGCCCAGCTTAAGGCTGCAGTTCCTTCCACCTGCAGCTTTGAAGAGTCAGGGTAGCAGTTCAGGAGTTCGGTCCTGTGAATCAGCGCTAGTGAGTTTCAAATAACTCACGGGGACTGAGTGCTTGGATCTCAGCTCTAAGTAGGATGCGAATTCCCGGCTGTATCTTGAAGGCCTCAGAACGGTGTGAGGCAGGCAGCAGGTCCCCAGTAAGTACTTCTTATGGAACCAGAAGTTCTGGAACGTATCTTCTCTATCACAGACTGGGATTGGAAGGTTTGGGTCTTAAACAACAGAAGTATTGAATGCCATTTGAATATTAGTATGTGTTGGGCTTGGTAAGGGGTCAATGCTTTATACAGAGCCAGGGCTGGTGGCACGGGGCTGTAGTCCCCATCCTGGGAGGATGGAGTGAGAGGACCAAAAATTCCAGCCCAGCCTGGACAACCTCGACTCGGGGAAACCCTACCTCAAAATCCGAGAAATGAGCTGTGTATGTCGCTGGGCGGAGAGGCTCTGGGCTCACCCCAGGGCCTCCACCCCTTTAAGAAAGCAAAGGTTACTCAGTCACTTAAGGATTTCTCTTGAATGCCACAGGGGGAAAGGAGAAGCTTTTATAAGCATTTCTGCAGAGAATTCTACAGCTGATGTGCCAGAGAGTAGCTGCCTGCCGTAGTACTGTGTTTAATCTGTCACTATGCGCACAGAGAAACAAAATAGCAGATTTGAAATTTACAGGTGGCTTGATATTCTATGATACTCTTTCTCACTTTTGAATGTGTGTAGTAAAAGAAAATATCTGAGGTTCATGTAATTAAATCATAGACTGCAGCATATTACCCTTTTTTTGAGACAGGATCTCACTCTGTGGTCCAGGCTGGTCCTAACCTCCCTATGTGGCCCAGGCTGGCCTTGAATTCATGCCAAGCCTCCTGTCTCAGTTTCCCCAGTGCTGTACCACTACACCCAGCTTCCACGGTGCTAGGGAATGGGAATCAAATTCAAGGCCTTGTGCTTACTCAGCAGACACCCCAACCCCTGTGCTCCTCCTCCAGCTCCAGGGCCTGGCCTTTGAGGACATAATTATCCTACAGAGAGGAAGAAGCTTCCCCACAGTGTGGTAGATGGAGGCCAGACTAGATAAGTGGGAATGGAGAGAGTAAAGTTAAGGCGGAAAGTCATTGTCACAGATTCTAACAAAATTCTCTGGGAAAGATTCACTAAATAGAACACGCTCTCCGAGTGGAAAGGTACAGACTACTGTGAATTCAATTATGAAAGCTTAGTACTCTCAGGAAAAGTTTTAGGAAGGTATGCTGCGCAGTGTGTCTTTAAAGTAGCTTATCTCACTATGTCCCCTGTGAGTGGGGAGATGCAGAGCAAACCAAAAAAGGAAGTCTAAGCAACTACCAGGAGAGAGATTCAGGTGTCCTCACAAAGGGTGTCTCTAGCGGCGACACTGTGAATGCTGACAGTGACTCCTGGGGAGAAAATGGGCCTGAACTTTTTAATAGACTTTAGGAATGAGTCTGAGCAATGTGTACCTCAGGAAATGATGCAGGGTCCTATCTCCTATCTAGAGTTAGTTGTCAGACAAGTAGATTCTGGAATAACAACTGCTGGATTCAAGTCCTGGGTCTACCTCTAATTGGCTATGCTACATTTAAAGTATTATTCACTTTATTTAATAAGTGAACACAATTTTCATTTTATTATCTTGTAAATAAAGATGATACTATGAATCGTGAGAAATAATTTAGTATATATTGTCTTTGGAACGACTGACATATATTTGAAGTTTAATTATTAATATTGCATTTACTTTCAACCCCCCAGAACAAAGAAGGCTGTTTTGGAGCTGTTCTGGGGTTTTTAGTAAGGCTGTATATTTTATAAAACTTTTCTAAAGGAGACTCATTTAGTAAATAATAAGTTGGAAAATTTGAATAATCGTTTGGATTCCAAAATTCAACACCTTGACATGTAAAGAATGGAACAAAGTAAGACAGACAAGCATATTCTAATTTGAAGCCCTGCAAAATTGGCAAGAGTTTCTTTGAAGGGAACACATTAGGAGGTCCAGCAAGTCATTGCCTTCTAGATTGTGAACTCTGGAAGACAGTCGTTCATTTCCTCCCTTCGTAAATGATTCTGAGCCTCTCGGCTTCCAGAAGCTCTCTGGAGAATAGGTTTAACTTATCTTTCCATGCTTACAGCCTTCCATCCTAACTAGCACACACAAAGCAACAGTAAATAGTTCTTGAAAGTCAGTGCCTTAAACACAGCCTTTTTATTTTTTTTTTAAAGTTTAATAATAATTTTATTGTGGTAAATTCAAACGACATAAAATTTAACATTCTTTTTGTAAATACATGAATTCCGAATTCTGTAATACATTAGAACCATGGAGTCTGGAGTATCACTGAGTGTCTATGCCCACTCCTTTTTCAGAGGTTCACCGCCTTCCTGTCTGACCCTTGCCTTTCTTTCTACCTTGTCATTCATGTTGGGGCCTTTTTATGTCATTATTTTTGTGCATTTCATAAGAGCCTTTTAACAATAAAACTTAAAATGCTGAATACCGAGACTATAGATAGGAAATTGCCCCCTCAAGCGCTGAAGACATGAATTTTACTTGAGCTGTGGAGGGATGTTTTAAAATGAGTTTTTAACAGGAAATTTGAGGTATGGTAAGGTCCACAGACCTGGAGGTAATTGCCACTGACGATACAGTTAATCACAGTTCACAAGAGAAGGGACCAGATCATGGCACAAAGTGTGTGTATCTGTGTGGGGGTGGGGTGGAGCATGAAGAAGCAAGGGCAGGCCCAGAGGTGGACTGACAGGAAAGAAGAGTGGAGGAGGGGCAAACGGGCTTTGGATTGGCTGCCTTGGACGTTCTCAGCAGCCTCTAGGGAGGAGATGCTGTCTCCAATTGCTGGCCACATGGTCCGAGGGTGATTAGGGCAGATGAGCACCAGACTAGTGTGTAAGAGCTCAAAAAAAGGGAAGGTTGGCATATGGACTTTGAATTGTATTTGAAAGTTGCTCACTGGGGGGTTGTTTATGATTTTTATCAAGTGGCAACCCCTGAGAGGAATGTTTTACCCAGGGCCAGAAAGGCAATAATTTTCAAAGGATCAAAATACAGAAAACAGAAGACATAGTTAATATAAGGAAAAATCAGAGTATGAGAAAATTAGAAATATACAGGGTAGTGTGTGTGTGACGTGTTGGCTGGCAGGTAAGGTAGGAAGAGACTGTGGATAAGGACCCGAGTTCAGATAGAAAAAAAGTTTTCATAACTCAATTGAGCAGAAATCAATATAGAACAAATTGGGGGAGCAAAACGATGGAGAATGCACCTACCCCTCCCTCACAGTTTATCCCTCATTCTCTGCTAGCCCCATGCTAAGGGCGCACGGCACCTGTGAGTGAGCAGAAAGAAAAGTTCTTCACTTTCTTAGTTGATAGTTGTGTTTTAATTCATGTGGAAGAGTTAGAAAAATATATAAAGAAGTGCCACAGACCACCAAGTATAAAAATTCGGTGTCGTAGTCTCTGATGTTTGTACAAGGATGCTAGGAAGTTTGTTCCTAGTGAACAGTCATAAGGAGAAAATATAGCACAACAGTCAGTGAACAACATGCCCTGTGTGGCATGGGAGCTCTAATCTTCCTTCATTACATTCTGTGACAACAGAGTAAGCTGTGGCCTGCAGGCAGCATCCTGAGTCAGTCACCTACATCCGATATCAGCCCTCATTATTTCCACTCAACAAATGCCAAGTGCACACGGATGTGTTCTCTGCTTATCACTGAGGGAGCAACGCATGAACCACCTAAGGACCCGTCCTACTGGAACTAATGCTGCAGCCAGCAGGCGACAGCAGCCAAAGACAGAGCGAGATAGTCTCAGAGTGAGATACACAATTTAAAGCAAATTAACAAAACGAAGAAAAATCAACAAAGTGAGAGACACAGGGGGGGAGGGAGGCCAGCTTAGGGTAGGTGGCCGGGGAAGGCAGCCAGCGAAGAAAAGAAATGGGGAAAATATTCCAGGCAGAAAGAATGGCGGGTAGAAAGGCGGAGGCCGAGAAAGGGCTGTGTCCTCCTTGTGGCCGCGGGAGCTTCCGTCGCATGAGAGGAAGGAGGAACGGGAGTGGGGGTTTACTCATTGCTGAGACACGGCACGCTGTCTTCCAACTCTATAACTTAACAACAGCTTTATGGTGTGCCTTGTTCTGTGAGCGAGGCACCAGGCAAAGCTTGGCTGCACAATTCTCTGTGGTGCTGACTGAGGTCTCTGCTTTGGCACTAAGCTGGAAGGTAGTCTGGTCTGAGGGAGTATTTTATTTACTTAGGCCAACACCTGGGGTGTAGAGTAATGAATACTTTTTTGTGACTACTTGGCTGAGCCTTGGTGCAGAGGCATTTGGCCAAGCATTACCCTTGGCGCTTTTATGATAATGTGCTTTGAATGAGATTACTCATTACATTGGTAGACAATGAATAAGGCCAAATGTCCACTCCGATGTGGTGGGCCTCAGCCAGTCAACTGAAAGCCTGAACAGAACAAACATTGACCTCTCCTAGCAAATAGAAATTCTACCAAGAGCCTTAGGTCTTCACTTATGATGCTGGCTTGTGAGTCTTAGCCTGCTGGCCTGTGCTGCAGGTTTGCAGGTTTGGACTTTTCCAGCCTCCAGAACTGTGTGCACCCGTTTCTTCAGCTAACATCCTATTGGTCTCATGTACCCAGAGAACCCTAGCTGATACAGTTCAGATGACTGGAAAACTGCCAGTAGCCCGAGCGCAGCCTCTCTATAGGAAGGCACTGCTCCTGCTCTGGCTTCCTCCCCTCGTGGCTGCTTTCTCCAAGAGTCTGCATCCCAGGTGAAGTTTTCACACAAGGCAGAAACTCCATTCCCTTTTCTGTGACCCAGCTGTGAAAATCAACCATCAAGACTGTAGGGAATTCAGGCTGGTTTGTAGCCTATGTAGCACATGTCCGGGTCACTAAGGTGGAAGCAGGCTTCACTGAAGAGATGGCCTCTGAGGCAGGCCTCATGCCCCCTTGTGTAGTGACAAACAGCTGATTGGCAGTCCCCTCCTCCTTCCTGCACCTCCTCCCTCCTTCTGGGCATTGTTGCTGGTTAAGGACATTAAAAAAAAAAAAAGTTTTGAGTCTCCCTCTCTGATTGGCCCGAGATGATTTCCGCATCATTGTCGACTATATAAGCTCTGTACTTCCTTAATAAATAGAACTGTGTTCACCGATGTGAGTCTCCAGAGCGGTTTCTCTGGCTCAGTTGTTCTGGGAATCCCCGTGGGACCGAGACCCCAGCACAAAACCTTTGTCATATTTTCTTGGTCAAAGCAGTCACAAGCCTGCCCAGGTTCAACAGCAGTAGCAACAAATTTGGAGCCAGTATTTTCAATCTGCCATATTTTGACTAATCAGGTCATGTGGGCCTAAGATACACTCACCCCCCCCCCCCACCACCACCACCACATACACACAGATGTAGCTAGGGAGGTTCCATAATACTAGGCACCTACGCTGTGAGAAGTCCTCACGGTGAAGGATGTTGCAGAACAGGTGTCTCCCTGGTGCCCCTTGGCAGTAATTGCCGATGTCCCCCCACCCGCAGTTACAGGGACAATGAAGAACAACCTTCTCCGCCAGAGGCCACTCCTCCCCCACCAGCAATCCCTAAGCTCAGAGCACTCCCTGTCGCTTTTCCTCCCAGCCGTCTGGAGAAGATGACATTCGTCTCCAGCACAGAACTGCCACAGGAGGCTCCTCGTATTCAGTCGGATCTGGCCTTGCTCCTGGTTCACCCCAGTAACTCTTTTCAAAAGTATTACTGCACTGCAGTGTTGACAAAGGATGTGAAATATAGTCAGAATTCTGTTAAGCTTTTATTGTTAGTTTACCAAGAGTGATGTTTTCCTGGTTTCATTGTAACCTTACAAGAAAGACTTAGTGAAATAAGCTGAGACATTCAGAAGGATCTGGTTTGTGTTCTAGCATTATAAGATGTATGCTGGTGAAGTAAGATGCCAACATGAATGGAGGACAAAAAAAAAAAAGCGCCACTCGAAGCACCTTGTGGCTAATTCTAAAGACACTGAAGTGAATATCAAGGAAAAGATTTGCTTTTTTGGTCATAAGACCATTCTAAGATTCCTTTCCTTCCTAATTTTTAATGGAAGTGCTAAGTTTTGGTTTTGTATTCAGTACAGATGAATAAACCAATTCAGATATAGGCAACACTCGGATTGATACTTACAGTAGGGTCACTTGGAAGAAAAAAAGAGGTCGGGAGACCTTGTGTGTAGATTGTAGTGGGGTTGGTTGTCCTCTAATTTTCAAAGTTGATGCTTGAAACAAAGTGGTTATTGAGGCAGGGAAACAAAATATCAGTAATTGGCATATTTGCACTTTTTGTTGTGATTCACCATGAGACATTTCAATGTATGTACTTAAGGTGTACAGCATATTAGATCTTTAAACTTATGCAGTGTATCTGAAATAAACAATTACACTTCCCAGAGTAGTTAGAGAGACATATTTTATAGTGCTAACTGTCCTGTTGCATACAGTTCTTTGACCCTCTCGATACAATTGCTCTTCTGTTCGCCGCAGCATGGAAGGAGCTTTTCCTTTTGTAGCCAATGCTGTTCTGTATCCACACCCTCACCTGGACCTGTGTGCACCTGGGTCTTCCCCAACGTTTAGTGCAGGTTGAAAGTCACAGTGTCAGAAAGGTCTTATCCCCGTGCTAAGCGCCCCTGGTCCTAAGCCATCTGCTGTCATGCACCTTGGCCCTCTTCCTCCCATAGAAATTCACAACTTGTGATGAGAAGTAAAATCATTTTAAAAATTCCCCTTGGTTAAAGTTGAAGTTGGAATCTCAGCCCACCTGTCATAAGCATATTTAGTGAAGAACCTTGAGAGGAAAGAAAAAGGTTAGCCTGAATAGTTTTTGAGAATGTGTTTCCCACTAGAAACTACAAAGGCAGAAAGAACAGCCGGGGCGGGAGAGGAGAAAGGGCTGTGAGGTTAGAGACCCACGTGTGCACGGTTACCACGTGAGTGCTGGGTTAGTGTCTTTGCTGTGAAAAGTAAACAGGCTCCCAGGGGTGCTGCGTTTGTAACTATAGGAAATATATTGCTAACTCTGAGAAAATAACAGGCATTAATGCTATTATGATGACTGAGAACCTAGTCTAACATGTCTGTTATGGGAAATTATATTTACTTGCTATATGTTTGTTTTAGAAAATTGCATTTGTTAGAGCGTTTGTTATAGAAAATTGGGTTTATCCACCAAGTTGTTATCGGCTGCAGTGCTGCGATGGAAGACCTACTCATTCTTCGGTAGCGTAGCTGTCCTTGTATCGATGATGGGCGTCGATTCCACTTACTGATTCACGCCATTTGTACGTATTGCTCCCTTGCTGTGAGCCAGGCGCTGTTTAAGGTATCAAGGACACAGTAGTGTGTTATTTATTGCTGCATAGCAAGTAATCATGAACTTAATGGCTTAAAACAATATGAATATATTATGCCACGATTTCTGTGGTCAGAAATCTGGGTGTAGCTAAGCTGGATCCTCTGCCTCAGGATCTCATAAACCATGTTAAGGCTGTGGCTAGTGCTGAGGTCTCGTAAAAATGTAGCTAAGGGAAGACTTGCTAAGCCTATTTTCTGCTTTTTGGCTTAATTTCGTTCACCTCAGAGCACACCTAGGGTCTCAGTTCAGTGCTGGCTGTTCTCTGGTGCCCTCATTGCCTGCTGCAAAGGCTTGCCCACTGTGACAATTTGCTTCAGCAAAGCCAACAAAAAGAGTCTGAGGGCAAAACTGAAGTCTTAGCCTTCTGCCACCTAATCATGGAAACGCCACCCCGCGGCGTGTTCCTGTTGCCACTGGCCTGTCCACGCCTAACAGTGGAGGAGGATTACACAGGGGATGAATCCGGGAGTTGGGGTCATTGCAGGCTCTGCTAGAGTCTGCTTGTTGTGAGCAGTGAACTAGAGTTACCACATTTGGGAAGTTTCATTCCAGGGCTATTGCAAAAACAAGCATCAAAATTGCTTATGCCAGGCTTCCTACTGACCCATTTGAGAAAAAAATACATTTTTGTGCTTCTGACAAATTCATTGCTGAGTACCACATAAAGAACCATTCTTTTGAAATTAATCAGAAGATGCAGTTCTGCTCTGAAACCCTCACGATATTTGCAGTTGAACTGCAACATGAAAAAACACGCAAGGAAGTGCATGAACATACACACAAGGAAGTGCATGAACATGCCTCTGCAGCCTGCAGTGGCCATTGGGAAAGCTCTAAGTCCTCCACTCCATCCCCAGTAGCTGGGTGGCAGAGGGCCCTATTTATGAAGAAGGCAGGATTCATTGTGGGAAATTCTTTTTAATCTGTGGTCAATTTTATCTCACTGCAGCTTTGTTGCTGTATGCAGAGGCTTATGGGACTTCATGTTTTTTGAACTAGAATGGGATAAGAAATGACTAGATAATCTGTAAGGCAGAATTCTGGGGATGTTTGTAGATGAATGAAATATAGTCTGTCAAAACTGAGGGGAGACGACCCATACTGGATGTGCATGGCACCAATCAGTACACTTCTAGCACAGGTGAAAGAGAAAGAAGAATGAGGTGTGCGTTGTCGTCTGGGAGAGTTCTAGTCTTTTCCACGGCCTCTGGATATTGATCATCTCTAGAGCAGGCCCACAGCAGTTGTTCCACAGTGGCCTTCCAGGTCTTCAGTCTCGGGCTGGTGTCGCACCCCTGACCTCCTCACTCTGCAGCTTCCGTCTTCTCATCTGACCCACTATTGGATCCTCTGCTCTCCCACATGCAGGTGGCCATTCTGGGCTCTCTGTTTCCATCTTGTGACTACTGTGGACTCTCCACCTCTGGCAGTAAGTGTGAGTCTCTCTCTCTCTCTCTCTCTCTCTCTCTCTCTCTCTCTCTCTCTCTCTCTCTGTGGTTTTGTTTTTCTGAGAACCCTACCTAATGAAGCTTAGCTATCTTTTCTTCTTCATGAGGAGGAGCTGTATTGAACATTATTTTATTTGTTTATTTAGTTACACTGGTGATTGAGCTTAAGATGGTTACAATGAGCGACATCCCCAGTCCATTTTTAGTTTTGATTTTGAGACAGAATCTCATTAAGATTTTCATTTACCCAGGCTGGACACGAACTTGTGACCCTTCTACCTTAGCTTCCTGGAGTCCTAGGATTATAGGCCTATGCCATTGGCAGAATTTTGTCCTATGCTTAGTTCAGACATTTTGTGAAGTATTTTATTAAGTCATCCATAGGAGATACAGACTGAGCTTCTGTTTTAAAGATTAGAAATTGCAGTGGAGCTTTCCAGAGTGAAATAAAGGAATTAGTGCAAAATACAGAAGGTGAAAGAAAAAGTGAATGAGAAAGAATTAAAGAAAGAAGCTGGACCCCACCGAGGATTTGTGGAACCTTAAGAGACAAGTGACTCTTGCACCCTATGGACTATGGGTTATTGCTACTACTATTTTCTATATAGCTGTTTTATGACTTTAAATACTTATTTAAAACGTATTTCACAAACCTTGATATTTACAGTCATGAGTTTAGAGTGTGTATTTTAAAGGACGTTGTATTAGTTTGGGTTCTTTCAAAGACAGAATTTACAGATTGTATCACAAAAGAATCTATTAGGAAGGCTTGCAAATCCAAGGATACAGAGAGTCCAAGATGGCTGCTCAGCCATGAAATGGATTCCCATCCGGGACTGCAGGACAGCTGGTGAGGTGAGAGCCTGCTGTAGGTATCAGGCAAAGACCGAAGCCTGAAGATGGGCAGCTGAAGAGTAACGAAGGGCAGACAGGCACAAGCTGAAACTGGAGTGAATCTGTGCTGGGGATCTAAGGTGTGTAGCAAGTCCGTGTCCGTAGACAATTACAAAGGCGAGAGGTTTTTCAGGGGAAGAAGCTTTAACCATCTTCCCTCTTCCTTCCTTTTATACCATTGGAGTTCCAGTTGGCCCTCCCACATCTGGGTGGGTGCTCTTCTCTCAATGGCCAGCCCACAAGTCACTCACACTCTAATGCAGGCCAGTTCTTGATTCCTAATATAGGAATGGTTCACAAACCCTAATCCAGGTGGGGTTCCTAATTCCCTCAAATTGACATAATCCCTTCAGTGGTCACAGACATGTAGATAGGACTGGGGGACTGCTTAGTGGTCAGAGCACTTGCCTAGCATGTATAACACCCTGGGTTTGATTCTCTGGGACCACGTAAAAATGCAGGGTATGGTGGCATAAACCTAATATTCAAGAGGCTGAGGGAGGAGGATTACAGTGAATTTGAGGCCTGACTGGCCACATAGTGAATTCAGGACCAGCCTGGTCTACACAGTAAGCCTCTATCTACCTCCCCCCCCCCCAAAAAAAAAAAAAAAGAAAAGAAAAAGAAAGACATGGAGATAGATAGAATCCATAGAGATTAGGATACCCATGTTCTGGGTTTTGGTAAGAAAATCAAGCTTTATTGAAAACATATAAATTAGAATAGAGAAGGAAGCGAGTGTGAATTATGTGCAAGGTTCTTAGCCTGACCAGTCCAGCTAATGACACCACATGCAGACTCTAGGTATCTGTGAAATTATATACCACAAAGCTGTTCCCTTTAGTCTCCCGGTATTCACTTTTACCTTGTTTACTACTAAGGGAAGTACCTAGCTTTTTGGTCTGACTCTAAGATATACGCACATGCTCTATGACTGTGAGATACAGCTGGGTCCTTTCGTGCATAACAGTGCACACAAACCATGTACTGGACAATTAGTTTGGAGACAAGGAAAGCAAGCTAACATATAAAATTAGATTTTCCTTAGATTTTTAAAATATCAGAGGAGAAAAGCAGAGAATTTCAGAATTTCTTAATTCATAGAATAATAATAGCATTAGAAGAAATTATAGTTCAGAGAAGTAGAAGAAATGTACAGACTTTCTTGCTCACATGGAGAGATCTAAGGCTGGACCTCAATTCCTTCAGTGCCCAGCTCAACAGTCTTCTTACAGAATATTTAATATGAATTATTTTAGCCAATTTCTCTGATTTTTGTTGTCTTTTGACTCTTCAAAATGGTTGTGATTTTTCTTTTATTCATATGATAGAGCTTCCTATTTCCTCAGGTGTCCATTTCCTGATGTTATTATCTGGTATTGAGCATCGAGGTGTTTCAACAATATGGCATTCTCTTTTTCTTGCATTTCTGCAAATTCTGATATTACACTTCTTGTTCAATTTTTTGAGGTCTGAGATTGTGTCTTAATCATTTCTATATTTTCAGGAATATGCACACCAAGGCTTGCTTAAGGCAAATACAGTTAAGTAGCTTCCAAGCAGAAAGTATATTTTTTTCACTGGAAAATATGAACCTAGAATTTTTATAAGATTTACTCAGCTAGTTGTTTATAACCTTTCTTATAAATTAATGAAGTTCCCCTAAGATTTTATTAGTTAATAATTTTGTTCCTCTTGGAACAAATTCTTTCTAATTAGAATGTGTGCCTGAACTTTAAAACAATAATATGCCAAATAGAGTGAAGCTGCTGATTTAATTTGCAATTTCTGCTACTAAAAAGCATCCTTTAGTGTTTAAAAAAATCAGAATTTTTCTTTCTTTTCCTCTTCTTTCTTAAATGTATGTTATACTCCTGGTTAGCTCAGTTCACATGGGACACAGCATATTTTCTACTTGCTGATAAAATTTATCTCTCAAAATAGTCCTCCAAATTCTAACAAATCAAGTTCCTTAGGAAGTCACCTGGAGCACTGGGATCCCAAACAATAGGGAATTTATAGCAGTTCATGGCAAAAAGCAGTCTTTAAATACACGTGGTTCAAAGCAGCATTGTCATTGACAAGTATGAAAATACCAAATGTTTTACCTAATTGCTTATTTAGCACTATTCTATGCTTTCGCTATTATACCACCTTACCAATAGTCAAAAATAAGTTATTTTAAACAATCCTTCATTATTTGGTCATTTGACCTAGGAGACCTAAAAGCTGTTGTCAGTCGTTGGTGGACTCAAACAAACCGAAGCCTATAGCCATGTTCTTGCCCTTGCATTTCTTAGTCTGTTTCTAATTGTCTCTGTGGAGACTATTATCTCTTAGATTCATGAAATAACATTTCTGTTAAAGATACCAATAACACCACATGAAGAGAAGGAGATGAGGTATTTGACACAAGAGAACAGAAATCTTGGAGGAAAGGAGGCTGGAAATATGTGTGAACTCATGCCTGTCTTTCGTAAAAATCTTCTGAGAGTAATTACCAAAAGTCACATTTCCATTCAATAAAGTCTGCTACCAGGCACCAGTGTACCTACCTTGTAATGACCTCTTTTAATCTCACTCCCCTCGTTACACGTGCTATAATATTAAGAAAGGGATGTAGCCTTTTGGACTAACCCTGAACTATGCACATCTAGTCTATGATTGTGAGATACTTTTATGACATTTAGTGCATAGCAGAGTACATGGACAATTTACAATTTAGAATTAGCACGTTTTGTGACGAGAATAGCAAACTAAGCTTATATAACTGACAGTCACTAAAAATGTATAGGTGACTCAATAATATGATTAAATTTAGTATTGTGTTTGCTGGATTATTACAGTTGAAGTAATGGTATATTGGAAAGTTTCCCACTGCTGTACAAAAACACCTGATAGTTGCAACTTGAGAAAATGAGGCTTGTTGTGACTCATAGTTCCAGAGGTTTCGGTTCATGATCTGCTGACTGTGGGCAGAACATCCTGGTGGAAAGGTGTGGCACAGGAAAGCCGATCAGCTCACGGCAGGTTGGAAGCAAAGAGCAGGGCAATGGCCAGAAAGGAAGGGAACCAAGGATCAGCTGCGGAACCGAAGCCATGGCCTCATGGTCCACACAGAGATACCCTAAAATGTGCTTTCTTAATCGACTAGGAGGGTCCTATGTCAGTGAAGTTGGCAAGATTAATCATCACAATTGGCGACAATTTAGGTGCCCCACTATATCCTCCCCCAGAGTCAAAAAGTAGTAACAAGCCAAACGAAAGCCTTATGCTCTCAGCATGACCTCAGGTAACATCCCAGACTTTAGAAAACCTGAAACTACAGAAATAAACGCCAAACCCCAGAACATTGTCAGCCTTTCTCATACTGAGGCCCTTATACGCAACCAAGGTAGGCCCTGGAAAACTGTAGAGAGAAGAGAAACAACAACTTGCAGCAGGCTTGGTGTTGGGCATCATCGTAATGAGAAAGTCCACCGTGAGTGTGAGAATGCTGACAGAAAAGAAAGAGGCCTAGCAGGCCAAGAAAGCAACACGAGGGAGGAAGTCTAACTGATGTACAGTATGTCAAGAGGCAGTCATGGAAAGGTATTGCCTGAGAGAGGTTTAAAACAGCCGCTCTTGGAAGCCACATGCTGAACAGAGATAAAAGCAAGACAATCTGCTTGTCCTCCTGCAAGTCAGAAGGAAAGAAGCACAAGACAAGTCGCCCCACATCCTTGTCTCAAAATAAATAAATAAATGAAATAAACCGACCACAATTCTTCAGTAGAGAATATTCTTAAACTAGATATCTCCTAAGCCATTCCAAACCACGAGCACTGTGTAAAGAAATGCAAAGGCACAGATGATCTTCAGCTGCTTGTATCTAGCACAAACATATGAAAGAAATGAGTTCAGCTGATTAAGACCCCTTACTTCATTCACTAAGTGAAGCTGAATGAAATACTCTAAAGCATTTTGAAATAAGAAAAGCTACTATGAAACAGAAGTTAAAAGAACAAAAATGAATGTAAAACGAAAAAAACGTTAAGAGCTGATCAAATTCTGGAAAACATACAAGTCTAAATATGTAAGGCATGAAAACTAATTTTAAAGTCCTTAAGGGATAAAGTATTAAAATGAAAACCTCATGAGAGCATTGAAAAATGAGGAAAAAATCATAGTAACAAATAATGGAATTAATACAAAAATAAAATGAACCAAAGAGAAATTATTTGAAATAAAGTGTTAGCAAAAATGTTCCAAACAGGTGAAACTGGAATCCCTAAAAAGAAATGTTTAAGGCATTGAAACAATATTTAAAACGATAAAAGTCCTCTTTTTCTGTAAATAAGAGATCAGAATCTACATGTTGAAAGAGCCCAGAGAATATTGACCTGTGACAATTAGTACTGGAATCTCAGGAAAAATATAAAGTTTTATATAAACATTTAAGAAACATCTTCAAAGCCACTAGACACCAAAGTACAAAATCTTAGATAGGTGCACTATGCTGGCTTTAGACCTTCACATCCACTTTATACGTGTTTATAAACAAGGTGCAGAATGTGCCAACAGTGGAGCAGTGTTGTCATGTTTTGTCATTGTGCAAGAGTTCAGAACTTTGTACCCAGGGCCCTACCTGAAAATCTACCGGCATGGTAATTCTAAGATGCATGTGGGTCCATAGAAGGACTGATGGGAAAAATTTGCTGCCCTTAATTGTATAACATCAGATTAGGTGGGAATGAGGACAGAAAAGGCACATACATACAGTAAGGATGAGGGCACAACTCGTAGTTGTAAGCACGCTCATCAATAAGAAAATTAAAAGAAAAGTGCAGGAGGGAAATGAGAAATGGAAGTAGATGTAATTAAGAAATCCAAGCTTCGCTGAGTTTTGAAAATTTAGCAAGATACAGACATCACTAACGTAATGAATCATAAAATGGACAGGCATACATATTTAAAATAGGAATTGCTAAGAGGGTGAAATCATTGAAACAGAAGAATTGAAAAAATCATTAGAGATGCCTTTGTCAACACGTGTGCCAATGAGTTTGAAACTGTGCAACGGTCAATTTCATAAAGCAGTCAACCCTACTAGCAATGAAGGCTAATGACACAGCACTTTACCTCAAGGAAATAGAGAAGGTTTAAGGGCACCATATCACCAGAAAGTACCAGCTAGTTTCAGAGGGGACTTATGCCAATCCCGCAAAGACGAGGGAGACCCAGTGCTCTATAACTTAGAGTACTGAAAAATATTTCCACTGAGATCCAAGTATACTGAAAGTGTAATTAGAAAATTGTTATAAATATTATTTATGAATATCAAGATAAAAACACTTAATAAAACAATAGCAAGCAGAATCCAGCACTGCAAAAAAACCCCTGATCTATTATGATTAGGTAAAATACATTTCAGGAATGAAAGCTTAGTTCACTGTTGGGAAATCTAGTAAAATTATTCAAAAGTTTAACACATCTGAAGAGAAAAACTATATGAGTATTTCCAAAAATAGTCAAAACTCTTTGGATAGTATCCAGCTTAAAGGTCCTTTTCCCTCATTTTGTTAGTATGTGTACGACACACACAGTGGTTACAACAGACTTGAGGATGTCGTGCACACATATAGTGCATCGACTTCACATTCCCTCCTCCTCCCCTATTTTGCACCCTTCCAAAGCCAGTTTGTTTCTTGATGGGGGAATGTGAGAAGCTGTCCCCTAAGAGCAGGAATAAGGGAAGTGTGCCTCTGGTCTCCTCTACTGCTCACCTCATCCTGGACCAAGTGAAACTCCTCTGTACTTGTAGATAATATGATGGCCATGACAATCTGGAGAAACAATGTGAAGCTTCCTCAAATCATAGAAAGAACCTAGCAAAATAGCAGGGTACAACCCTAACTTAAGGCAATTTCTGACCTTTAGATACAGAAACAACCAGTTTGATAACATAAGAGTAGAAAATCCCATCTAACACCAAAGAATATTAAATTGTTAAAATTAAGTCAGCACTAAATTTTCAAAAAATTTCAGCAATCTTCAAAACACTTTTTAACAGAAAGTATGTGACTACACTATAAGATTTTTTCCTGTTCTTAGAAAGGATGATTCTAGTCATAAAGGTGTCCACTCTTCCTAATTGGTAAATTAAGCATGATCCTAATAGAATAGGAACAAGCACTTCTGGAAAATATAGAAGTAGAAATGTTGATATTATAGTTTATGTGGAAAAATAGGAAACCTTAAAAAACTGTGCAAGACATTGGAGTGTGACACAACCCTCCACAGTTAATTGAAACATGAAGAGATCAGCAGACGCACAGAACAGACTGAAAAATGCAGGAGCACTCCAGAATATCTAGAGCAGATCATAACGTGGTACCTTGCGTGAGCCCAGCAAAGATAGACTAATAAGAAGTGGCTCCTGGTTAGCCATTTGGAAAAAGATAAAGTTACATCCATAATTCACATGATACACAAGAATAAACACTAGATAGACCAGAAATCCAAATATAAAAAATAAAGTCATATGTAATAGAAGAAAACATGCATGAATCTTCTCTTACCTGTATGGGGAAAAAAAGGCTAACTGGAATTCAAAATTATAATGCTGTAAAATAAATTCTAATAAATTTTATGGCTCCAAAAGGTTATTTTTCAATAACTGGCAAACTGAGAAAATATTTGTAGTATTGTTACAATCTTTAGTGCATGAGATCATCTTGCAAAATGGGAAAAGATGAAAATCCAATAGGAAAGAGTGTGAAAATACGAAGAATCCACAGGAAAAGTGTACAATGGTCTCAATATAGGAGAATATCAGTTTTGTAAGAAATAAAGTACACAAAGATAACATTTTTCTATCAGATTGACAATAATTAAAAAGTATAAAAACACATCCTGTTTCTGAGGCTGTGATGAAGCCCTCCCTCTTATGTACTGGGGTGGAGAATGCAAGTTGGAACAATTTTTATGGAGAAGGATTTTGGCAATCTCTCCTTTAAAAGTGTGTGTGTGTGTGTGTGTGTGTGTGTGTGTGTGTGTATGCATATATATGCATATATGTGTGTAAACAGACATACATACACTTACACATACACACATACACTTACTCTTTGCTCCAGTAATTCCACAGTCAAGAATTTAACCTGAAAGTTGCCTTGTAACAATAACAAACTTACATATGTCAAGTTATTTCACTGCAACAGTATTTATAATTGCGCAGTACTGGAGACACTGAAACGCTGGCACTGACTACTCTGTGTTTTATCCACACAATGAGAAGCCATGCAGCTGCAGAATGCGCCAACAAGCACAGTGTCCGAGAACCATTCTGAAGAGAACTGTAGAATAAGGGGCAAGTGGAAAATAACAAAATCCAGTTCCTACTATGTAAGAAAGAAGAGAAAGTAAGAAAAAAAAATGCACCTGGAGATAAATGCCAACAAGGAAGGAAGGAAGGATAAGGGGGGGGAACATGGCCATGGTGACCTCAGGACCCTGGGCAGGGCAACCGCCAGAGGGCAGAAATAGTGAAAATGTGTTTTGTACAGTGCTGACTTGGGAACTGAGCTAATGTTTTATATACTTAATAAAATCAATGCATGTGGAGAAAATTAAAAATGGGAGTGCAGAGAAATGAACTGGACTATATCTTGAGTGAATAATAACACTAAGCTTCTCTGAGAGAGGCCAACTGGGGAGTGAAAATGCTGTGAGCTCTTGTAGTTATCTTCTTGTCAAAAAGAAATCTGTCGTGAAGGAGAAAGCCATTGCGGTTTCGGAAGTAATGGACGTCCTTCAGGACTGGAAGCCAACGGCCTGGGTCGTGATGGCATGGCAGGCGAGCAGCAAAGTGATTTTCTAAAGTTGGTGTCAGTCCTGGGGAACCCAGGGCAAAGCACTCTGATCTCCTGCAGCAGGCAGATGGAATGGGTATCTCAGGCTGTTTGATATTCATCATTTTATTTCTGGTTTCAGGATAGAAGTGAAAAGTTAATAACCTGAATACCGCTGGATAAAGACTCTAAGGTTTAGACCTTCTCAAGTTAGGTTTTGAACTCTGCCTTAAGGATGTACTATCTTTAGATATAATTTCTGTAAACTATATTAGAATATTTATGAGTAAACATTAATATGGGGTGTGTGAATACAGCCAAAATAGGTTTAATTTTATCTTGGAATAGCATAATTTTCATAAGTTAAAGGTTACCTGTGGAATCTGAAAAAATATTAAATTCTTGTAAGGCCTACTGATAACTTAGTAGTAAATAATATAATGGGAATAAAGTTCAAAGAGATGTGTAGAAAATGATATTTGTTTATTATTTAGTTTTAAAATATGAATGTATACTTTCATTATCAGTTAAAAATTACCCTGAATAAAACCTTAATATACTTTAGGATATAATAATTTTTCACTAAGATAATTATATTACCTTAATTTTTTTCTTAAAGATTGTTACTCTCTTATAAAACTAGCAAAATTCCCTGTTCAAATTCCATGGATTTTATATAAATGGGATCAGTAATGGCATTGAAAATGCTGTTTCTGTCCTAGTTCCAAGAACCTGTAAATATTATTTTTATAGTCAAAGAGTGAATTTTATTGTATATGGAAAAACATGATTATGGATTTCGATAAGAGGAGTTCACCTTATATTACCTGATGAGCCTGGAACCCAGTCACAGTAGTCCTTATAAAAGGTAGGCAGAGACCATCACAAGAGAAGACAAGGCATTGTGATCCTGAAGGCTGCGAGAGAAATGCTGTGACCACAAGGCAGGGAACACCAGGAGCCACCAGAAGCCAAAATAAGCAAGGAACGATTCTCCCCTAGGGTCTCCCGGGGGAGTACAGCCTTGCACACATTGACCTGCCCTTCATAACTATGAAAGAATGACTCTTTTTAGCCATACAGTTTGTGATAATTTTTTTTCAGCAGCCACAGAAAATAAATCTATAGAAAAGTTAACCCTTGTTCTGAAATCATGTAGATGGGTCTACTTAAAAACAAAATACAAATATCTGGATATCTCACCCAGTTTGTCTCTGAGCAGACAAGCAAATCTTGCAGCAGAGTCTGTACTATATTATCTTGGTGTATTATGGGAAGTCCAGTTATATTTCTTTGACACTGAATGAAAACCATAGCTCAATATTCCATTGCAATTTAGAGTTAGGTATTGACCGTGACTAACTACACAGAATTGGAATTCCAAACAAAAATTTTCTCAGACAAGAATATATCATGATAATAAAGATACTTCTTCTTGAGACAAACACTTATAAATGGATCTCTGGGTCTGGAAAAAAATTCTTGAACATTTTACACCACAAGAACATAAACTGTATAGTTTGAGGCTGTGTGAATTAAATCCACCTTAACTTTAAAGGTGAGACATAGTGGGAGATCTGCTCAAATGGAATCGAGTTACTTGTCTGAATTAGATTTTCCAGAGTTCTTTTTGAGAAGTTGAGCAGTGAGAAATCACCTCACCAATGACTGTTTTGGTAAATGTTTCTCTTATGCTAAAGAAGTAACGTAAAGGACGTAGATCTGTTCTTTAGGAAAAATGATAGGAAAACTTTGAAGTTAAAAATAGAAGTGCTAGAGTGATGTGGAACCAGGCAGTGTGGCAGAATTCTTGAGCTAGAGGGAGACACAAGCAGGTCTTGCATGTCCAGTAACGATCATCTGAATGGCATAAAGGAGACGCAGAACTAGGAATGATTTTGGTGAACTCTGTGCTCAGCAGTAAGGAACTTCAGTTAGTTGGCATGCACTCCGTCGATTTTCTTACCATATTATAACAGCGTCAAAATATTTATATACATCATTGCTTTAAAACATAAGTACTAGAGCCATAGACAGATCCTGTCTGTCATCTATGTCTATAACTTATTACACTGGCAATTGAACCCAGGACCATTATACTAAGTCCCAGACCTATTTTAATTTTTAATTACGAATGATTTTTTTTCCTTTGAGACAGGGTCTTGATTTGTATTCCAGGTTGGTCCTGATTTCATTACGTTGACCAGGCTGGCCTCACACAGCAATCTTCTTTTCCTCAGCCTCCCAAATGCTAGGATTATAGGCCTGTGCCTCCATGCCTGGCTCATCTTGATGTGGTGCTAAGGAATTCAATCTAGGGTCTTGGGCGTGTTATGTGGGCAAATGCTTTAACTACTGCTAGGGCTATACCCTAGCCCTATTATTATTATTATTATTATTATTATTATTATTATTGAGATAAGGTCTTGCCAAGTTACTTAATCACCCAGGCTGAGCTTGAGTTTGTAATTCTCCTGCTTCAGCCTTCCGGGAAGGTGAGATTTCAAGTATGTGCTACCGTGGCTGCCTTGTTACTGAATTTCTTAGGAAAACACAGATATTCTGAAACTCTTTCCGTATCTGTTTTCCTAATAATCCTACCTATATTATTTTATGCATTTAAAAATACTGTTCTAGGTGCTGGAGGAATGGCTCAGTAGTTAAAGTACCTGCCTAGCAAGCACTAAGCAAGTGCTAAGTACCCAAGTTCAATTCCCCAGCACCACATGAACTGGGGGTGGTGGTGCACGACTGTAATCCCAGCATTCAGGAGGCTGAGGCAGGTTGATTGCCATGAGTCCAAGGCCAGCTTGGTCTCCATAGTGAGTTCAGGACCAACTTGGACTGCAGAGTGAGACATTGTCTCAAAATAAAGTAAAATTAAATTAAAATATTGTTCTAGAAGGGACTCATCAGACTCCATCAGATTGCCTCATGGTCCGTAACAGGCGGGAACCCTGCACTAACTCCTCCCGGAGCTGTAACAAGGCTTGGATATCTCAGGTGCTTTGGGAATAGAAAAAATTCTAAACTGTACTAAGCTATTTTTAGGAAAATTAGAGAGTTACAGAGTACAAAACTATTAGAAGTGAATAAATGCTCTAATTCAGTCTATCTCTGTCAGTATTCTGTCAGTTTGGTCCTAGCACTTAGAGGACTTTTACATTAGTTTATTAAGATAACCAATCTGGAGTCTTTGCACCGTGCTGCTCACGGGGCTCCACAGTGTTCCTGGGACCTAGTTGGGACTAAGTCAAAGCTGTGTAGGTAATAACACAGATTTGCACTGTGAGCCCACATTTCCTTTTGAGGTCAGGGGCAAATTTACCAGGACTTGTTCACCCAACCTTCAACAACCACTTTGAAGCCTCCGTGTCCTTTCTACTCATTCCTCAGAGTCTGTGGTACCTGTTGACATTTCCCGGCCAGTCCACACCTGCTCACTATCTTGGGTAATTTATTGCTGTTGTTTTGAGAAGCCAGCATGGCTTCAACCTCTCATTCCATTTGAGCCATGCACTGCCACGGCCATGCCCCAGAATTTGTTACTCACCACAAATGATCCATCTCTGAAATCTCAAACTTTGCTGTCTTATTAGTGCCACAGTTTGAGCTTTCCTTTAAATAAATGTTTAAATGTTTTAATAGAATTGATAGACGCTATTTCAAAATTAAGAGATACAGAATGACGATGTTGATTTTGGGACTGTTCTTTCGTGGGAATACTTACCGTAGTAGCTCCAAGATCCTGTGGGGATGGGGTAGAACAAGGGCTGTGAGTGATAAATGGGGAATTTGATCTTGGGGTTGATGGATCTCTCATTTTCCCTGTTGTTTCTTTGATCATGAGACCAAATGTCTGTTATTTATTATTGCTTTTGTTGTTCTCGTCCCTTCCAGTTCTTTTTATCATTAAGTAACTTTTTGGTCAGTAGGCATTTGTAAAAATTGCAATTTATAGTTTTTACTTTTGAATTTTTACTGTGGCTCTTTTATATTCAGTAACTTGTGCTGTGGATTCATTTTCCACCTACCGTAGGAATCTACTTATTTTGTTTCTTTTGCATCTTGTGGATGTTCATCACTTTCATCGTTTCTTTTTCATCATCACTCTCAAATTTGCTTAAATATTGCATAGAAGTAGATATCAGGACCAAAAAATTCAAAAACAGATTTTTTCTTCTAAGAAATGGAAGACAAAACAGTCTCTTGGGTCAAAAAATACGTAACAAAATTTAAATTTATTAAAAATAAAACAAAAATAGCATATGATTATGAGCTATAGTTAGTAGTGAAAGAGAGTTTGTGGCATTAAATTATCACCTCAATAAAAAGAAAACAATGAAAATAAGTAAAGGGCTAGTTTAAAAGTCATAAAAGTAACACTGTAACTAAAATAATGCAGAAGTAATTAGTCCCAGTTACAACTAATGAATAAGAAATCTGAAAAACTGAATACATTTTCAAGGTTTGATCTTTGAGAAAAATCAACAAGAGAGAGACTATTAGGTAATGCAGGAAAAAATGAAGGAAACTTAGACACACAGAATTAGAATTGACAAAGAAAAGTAAATATTAAAATAGCAAAAATTAAAGAATCACTACAAACAACACAGAGAATTTTTATTATAATAGGTAACTGGCTGCAAATTAACACTAACCAATCAGTTGACAAATATTTATGCAAATAAGTAGGATGATAAATGAAAGAGAAGACTTTACTATGGGAATAAAGAGGAAAACAAAACACAGGTTAAAAATTTAATAAGTTATACCCAGGAACTTCATATGTAGAATATTATAATACTTTTCTGCAAAACAATAAAAATAGCCCTGAACAGAAGGAATGATGCCTTGTGTTCTTACTAGGAAGACTTAATGTTAGAAGTTGGTCAGTTCTCTCTAACTTAATGTACAGAATTCACCCAAGTCTGCCTATATATTGTGTGTGTCTAAGTTTCCTCTTTGGAAATAAGCAAATTATTTTTAAAGATTATTAATTATTTATGAAGATTACTTAATCTTTATTCACTCAAAGGATGAATAACCAAGATTAGCCAGAAAAATCTTAAGAAAGGATAGGTTTTTCAAAGGAGACCTGCCTACCAGACCAGCACTATGCAACACTAACCTCTAATTTTGGGAACAGGCCTTTGGGAAAGAGTTGAAAATTTGTGAGAACATCAATTACATATATAGTTTTGACAACTTATAAGATGACCAATCAAATAATTGAGAACAGATAAGTGGGGCTGAATATTTTGACATATGGAAAATGATAAAATGTAGATCTAGTCTTTGCATATATACTGCGGTAAACTCAGAGATTAATTATAAAACTTGAAATCAAATGTTAGAAAAGTGGGTTTGTATTTCCGAATCATGAGACTAGAGCAAAATTGTCAAAATACTGAAAATTCAAATCCAATAAGTGGTAAGAACTATATAATTTATGTGTACTTAAAAAGCCACTGCATAGCAAAACAAATACTGTAACTTTGTTTAAAAGATAGGTAACAGTCTAAGAGAAGATTCCATGCAAGAATATAAAGAATCGATTTTTCTGCTGGAGAAATAAAAAAAGAAAAATGGAATTGAGGAAACAGTATACTTTTCATAGGAAAACAAATGCAAATAACTGTTATCCATGGTAAAAAAAAAGTCTCAACTCTGATCAAAGTAAGAGAAATACAAATTAAAACTAAGCTAACATTCATTTCTGACCATTCATATTTGGAAATATGGACAAGACTGTGGGGAAAGCAGCCCTCCTACACACTGAATCGGAGGAGTATGAAATGGCATTATACAGGTATTCCTCTACTTGTAGGAATCTTTCCAAAGGGCACAGTGCTAAACATTTAATAGGACATATATTCTTTTTTTCCCATTTTATTGATATGGATACATGCAAAATTTAAGGTTTACAATGGAGTTGAGCATTTTGTGCACATAGGTATCTTGTCAAGGTGACAAGGGCTTTCTCACTCTCCTTTCCCCTCCCCTCCCTCCCTCCTCCCCTCCCTCCTTCCTCCCTCCC